>SNQJ01S0155219.1:9429-31863 GCA_010110895.2 Picea sitchensis
AAGTCATCCATCTCATGTTCTCTTTCTTTCCACTCGATCATGGTCGCCGAAGTTACCTACAAAACAAAAAAATAAAGAAATTCATTATTTCCACGTTTTGGCAATTTCGACAATTTTCAAAAGCAATTTAAAACATGAAACAAGATGCCCACATCATTTAAAAGAGACCACACACTCTTTTATAACCACCACACCCTCTCTTAACCATTTAACATCCATCATATAACAATGAAACGTTTTCAAATGCAAATGGTTTCTTTATGGTTCTATGGGCACACGTGAGGGTTTTATCACAGATTCCTTGCCAAAAAACGACCTATCTAATTTACTATTGAGGTGTTGGCATCTTAGCCATCCTTTTCTAGAACTTTTTTGCAAAAAGAATCCCATTTTTCCATTGATTTTCAAAGAGGCCGATTTGGTTCTATTTGGGGCAACTTAGGGCTTCATATTTTAAAATAAATGATGCTATGAAAATGAATACTAAACCATGTAATTGAAAGAAGAAGAGATGGAGATTTACTTGGTATGAATGGCAAGCGAAATGGTCAACTGTAGCTCCGACAACAAACAAAACAAGATCCACTTCAAAATGAGAATCTCTACTACTCCAAAATCCTTGTGCAAAATGAAATGGTAAATGAAATTTTCAATGTATTGTTATTTATAAATTTTCATTTTTGATAAGGTATGATCATTTATGGGTTTCTCTAACAATATGCTGGCTTCACTAAATCTTGGTTTGTAGTTTTGACATCGCAGGTTTCCTGGCAGTCCTGATGGATTATTCACCTTGTCTCACTTATGAGCATAGTCTTAGTTTGTTCTCGAGCTCGATAATATGAGAACGTAACCGGGTAAAATTTTATCTCTTTTTCAGACCCGTATGGATACATGAACACACGAAAAAGGAACCCCCCTGGATTCTCCTTTAAACCCTTTTCAGACTCTCTAAATATGAAAAGATTGTTGAGTGACCTTGCTTCCTTTCACACTCGTTAAAAGGTCAGAAAGGGCATCTTTCAAGCGATAGTTTATCTCTTTTTTGGTCTCGTTAGACTACTGTACGAAAAAGGAACTGAGAGAGTTCTCTTTTAAGTGTTTTTCCAAACTCTATAATCCCGAAAAACCTTCGATTTTTCTGTCTTTGGACTCGTTAAAACACACATCGACAGGCCCATATAGGACCGATCCCTTACTTCTTCCAGTTCGTTAAACAAAGGAAGAGGAACTTACCGAAGGTGAGTTATATCGGGCATGTGCTATCCTCCTCGATCTTGTTAAATAAAAAAGAGGTACTCATCTATCTGAATGGGGGAAAAATTGAAAGGAGCAAGCCAAGCAGTCTCTTGAGAACATTGTCCAGCAATTCTTAGAGTCTCCCTTGAACATGACACTTTGTCATTTGCACATATCATAATCCGCTAAACCTCTGCACTGAGCCAATCCTTTGAGTTCCTTTCACTCCTTTGGGTCACCCAACGCAAGTCACAGTACCCACTGCATAGTTTTGGTCCATGTCATGTTTCGCTGTCGTGCCTCAGTGTTCAAGGGAAGTATCTGCCTCGAGAGTCATCCATCCCAAATATCTTGCCTCAAAACTTGTGTCAGTCCATGTTCTTTTGATCTACCAATTACATCTCTATATCTGTTTCATGTCATTGATGGGGGATACATCAAGGCCCTCCCTCGACAAGTCTAATCCTGTCGACTTCAACACATTATCTGAGAATCAGACTTAGAAATCAGTTGGTACTTTGGGACTTGCACGCCTCAATGGCAGGCCTCCTCACATTCGACAGTAGGTTTACATCATTGACCTCTGATCGAATGATTCCAAGGATGTTCGACCTCAACTCATCTATTCACATTCACTAGAATGTACTAGGGTACCTTGGGAATCATTGACATTAATGGTGATTTCCCTCACACTTGTTAACGGTTCACACTATTGACCGGTAATCAAGTGGTTTCTGCCATGTTAGACGTCAAGACATCTATTCACATGGTTATAATCGTACAACATTGAGATTGGTAATAAGACCCTGGGTTGAGTAACCACTTTGATATATGCTTCGCCCGGGCTGCGAAGGAGTTTCTATTGGACAAAGACCACATACACTGTTACATAGATCCACTTTGTATTTGTCGTGGCTATGTCTTGTCATCTCGTNCGGTGGCTATACCTTTTTATCAATACAATTATGGATCCGCATTGTATTTTATGGCGGCCATATCTTGCCAGTCTTGATCGCTCGAGCATAGGTATGCCTGCCTTGGGTTTTGAAACATGTCATGATATTTGTTGGATGTTTGTGTGCAGCTTCTATTAGGTTCTATGAGTCTATACCCTTGCTTGAACATCTACAAAGCATTTCAGTTATCGATTCGCATCTTCTAACTTCATACTTTGGGGGGAATTATGTTACACGTCAAAATTACTCAACTGGATAAGTGTCGCATGTTCCTCTCGATTGTCGTAAGTGTCACATCTTCCTTACAACTTTTGCAAGTGTCGCAAGTGTCACAAACGTTGTTCAAGCATACTGCGATAATGACGACACTAAGGAGGCACTTAAAACATCTCATACACTTGATTTGGAGAAGAGGAACTGGTTAACTGAAGTCAAGGAACTCTTATCACCTGAGAGGAGCTCTTAAACAAAGGTTCTGGGGGTGAGCGCTCCCCTACATCAAACTTAGGAGCACTGGCGCTCCCCTATAAGGTCTCAGAGAGCTTTATAACACTTTCCTGCCCCTCTGAAGGAGCGCTATCCACCTTTGGAGCGATGCCGCTTCCCTCCAGCTTCCTAGGGAGCGCTACAACACTCTGATGCCCCTTTTGAGGGAGAGATGCCTAATCTGAGGCAGTAGTTGGCCCGTTGAGGAGAATAAGGGAGGATCTTTAAAGTTTAGAAGGCAGTTGCATTCGAATTCTTGGTTCCATCAGGAGATCCCTGATCTAAGGAGGAAGTTCCTCAACTTGTTCTAAAGATAACTCAAGAGGTTAAGCTCCTCTTAACCTATATAAGCAAGTTCTATGATCTCATAAGGAACACA
Source organism: Picea sitchensis (assembly GCA_010110895.2). Taxonomy (NCBI): domain Eukaryota; kingdom Viridiplantae; phylum Streptophyta; class Pinopsida; order Pinales; family Pinaceae; genus Picea; species Picea sitchensis. The sequence continues at coordinate 12,490 of SNQJ01S0155219.1, forward strand.
CAGTCAGTCAAAAGAGAAGTGATAAGTGAAGCTTCCATCATCCAGGTTGTGGATCTTTCGAGCAAGGGTTAGACAAAGGGGACTTGACGAAGCTATCACATTCGCATCTACGATTGTAAGTACTTCTGTCGTTATTCTCATCAATATGACATGCTTGGCATATTTCTTTCTAGTTTGTGTCTGATCTCACATGAACCTATCATTGATAGATAGATCTATTTTCAAGCTAACATCAATAGAATAGGAAGCAGTCGTACTTTGTTTGCCTACAGGAATCAGTGAGGAGCGAGAGTTCGGAGCTCGATTTGGAACGTGCAGGGACAAACATCAATAAAAAGGTACTGATGTTCTCCTACCTTATCATGTGCTAGTTTGTATGAATTTGAAAGGAAGTCAGTGTCCATGTTAGGAACTTTCTGTCTTAGAGTAGGGTCTAGCTCTTTGAGGTAATCTACCTGTCTGCAGAGGGATTTTCCTACAAAAATCTGTTGCGGTTAAGATCCACTTGTGTTGAGCACTGGAATGAGGATTAATCTCGCTTATGAAGTCTAGATCCCATTGCTGAAACGAGGCTTCATATTGGACTGGAACTAAAGGCAATGCCGAGAGCTTCTGTTTACCTGCAAATAGTTGACAAGGGTTGCAGGCACGCACTTTGGCATTAACGTCTGAGAAAAGTTTTGGCCAGTAGTACCCAACCCTCAAAATATTGTAAGCTGTAGCTCTCCAAGCGTGATGCCCCCCACAAATTCCCTCATGAAATTCATTTATAACCCACTGAGTTTTCGATTCGACTAAACAGACTAGCAGGAAACCGAGTGGATCTTTCCAATATAACTGACTTTCGGCGATACAATATTTAACTGCATGGAGTTTTAAATTCCTGGCTTTAGATGGTGATAATTCATTTGGGCATTTCAGGGTTAGCAGGTAAGACACTATGTCTCTATACCATCCTGATGATATGAACTTCTCTTCGATCTTGTTTGGGCCTGTTTGTGCATCTAGCTCATTTAGGTTCGTGTTTTCGCCGCCTTCCTGCAGGCAAAATATATCTAGGGCTCTGAAATTTGACTCAGCTAAGAGTTTGGCCAGTCCTTGCCCTTTTATCAATTTGGTCGGTTTGACTTCCAGATCGAATTCTTGGATTTTAGCGAGCCATCGCCCTCTTTTTCCATCGATGTTTGGTTGTACCAATATATCCTTCACAGAACTGGTAGCCACGTATGCAATTATCTTTGAGTATAGTACATATGTTCTGAATGCCTTTAATGCTTTTACCATGGCGTATGCCTATTTTTCTATTATATCATACTTCAATTCTACGTCTCTAAGGCTCTTGCTAAAAAAGGCGATTGGTTGTTTGAATCCTTCTTCATTCTTTTGTAGGAGCACCGCGGCGATAGTGTGTTCAGAGGCAAATGAGAAAATAAGAAAATCTTTCTGACAGTTTGGGCTCGCTAACACAGGTGTCTCACTTATGACTTTCTTAATATGTGCAAACGATGCTCTGGCCTCGGTTGTCCATTTTACTTCGCTGTCCTTCTTCAACATACCTGTGATCAATTTCACAATCTCAGCGAAATTTGGGATAAACCTTCATAAGAAATTTATTTTACCTAAGAAAGATTGAATTTCTTTTACATTTCTTGGAATATTTATAGTATCTATTGCTTCAATCCTCTTAGGATCAATCCTGATTCCATCCCTAGATACGATATGACCCAACAACTTACCTTCCTGCATGGTGAGATGTGATTTCTTTGGGTTTAAAGATAGACCAAACCTACGGCATTTTTCGAAAGTCTATTTAAGATGTATCAAGTGTTCTTCGTCGGTTTTAGAGAAAACTGTCAAATCATCGAGGTAAATGACTATGAACTTAATCCTTTCTGCTATGAAAGCGATGTCCATAGCACGCTGGAATGTGGCCCCTGCATTCATCAAACCAAAAGGAATTTTGTCATACATGAATGTACCCCATGGTGTGGTGAAAGTAGTTTTTTCTCTGTCTTGCTCATTCATGGCGATTTGATTATAACTAGAGAACCCGTCGATCATAGACATTCGGTTTGCTCCAACTACCTTTTCTAATACATTGTCCATTTTGGGTAGCGGATAGTTGTCCTTGAGAGACGACTTATTTAAGTTTTGGAAATCCACACATAGTCTGATTTCCCCACTCTTTTTCTTGACTGGGACCAGGTTTGCTACCCAGTCTGAGTATCTCAGAGGTATGATTATTTTCGCGTCTAAAAGTTTCTTAACTTCTTTTCGATCACAGGTAACAAAATGGGGTTGATCTGTCTAAGATTTTTCCTAAACGATTTAACTCTAGGCTTCAAAGGTATCTTGTGATCAATTATGGAAGTGTCATATGTTCTTAACTCATCATAAGACCAGGTGAAAACGTCCTTATACTGTCTGAGTAGGTCTTTATACTTACCTTTTATTTCGGGAGGGAGGAACTTGGATATTTTTACTATCCTAGATTCTTCTTTAGTTCCTATATCACAATCCTCCACTTCTTCTGGTTGGGGTTGTAGAGTGGATTTTACAGGTATATCGTTCTGATAAAAAAGTCTTTCTAAAGGAATCAATCCTTTCGGAATCTGGTTGTTTTTATGGACCAACATACGATGATCTGCAATTTTTTCTCGAAAGGCTTTGGGATCTTCCCCTTCTTGCATGATCCATATAGAGTCATTTTGATTTTCTTGGTCTACGTGAGTCTCAGAGAATTTACCCACTGCTTCAAGAAACTTCTTGATTTGTTCATCATCCTCAAATACTTGCCAGTGTTGGATATTGTTTGGTATGGATGGTACGTGTCTGATTTCAATGTGATACTTCAATTTGAAAGTCACGGGAGGGGAGAAGGTCAAAGTTGTTTTAGCCAATGAATCAACATGTAAATTCTATGCGCGAGGGATAAAGTGGACATTTGCGGACGAGAAAAAGTTTTCCATGAGATCCCAAGCACAGTTTCTGTATGATCTTAATCTGGGATGCTTGGCTTGGTACTGTTGGTTTATTTGTTTGACTATTAACTTTGCATCTCCGTATACCTCGAAGTTATTTATTTTTAGCTTTTTAGCAGCTTCTAATCCTAAAACCAATGCTTCGTACTCACAAACGTTGTTAGTATAATCGATATCCCACTGCAATCAGTAGGAAAAAGGATCAACAAATTTACCTTCGGGAGCCACTAAAAGCACTCCTGCACCTGCCCCTTTAGAAGATGAAACATCGTCAAAATACATTTTCTAGACACTGGTGTTACATAGATCCTCTGTCATGTAACTTGACTCTTCTCGCTCTATATCGTTTTCCTTTGGACAACCATCTAAACCATCATCAATAGACAAGATACAATTTCCCAGATCTTGGTCCATGATGTAAATAGGGAAATTGTTTGGGTTTTGAGGGTCGCTCACCGTATATGCTAGTCTCGTTTCTCTGTACAACCGAGTAAACTGATTACCAGACACATGAATTGTGGCGAACGTCATATCCAATTGAAGAGAGCCACCCAACTTGGCTCCCCATGACCTAGACAACATTAAGCCATATTTAGGGGGAATATCTGCAATAACCACATCCATCAGGATACTCTTAACTGGGACCTGCGCCAGGGTAGCTACCAAATCCTTTATCATCCCCATACACTTAACCCTTCTTCAGTCAAAAGAGTAAATATCTCCATAAGGTCTGGTGACCTGGAGACCCAATTTGTCCATAATAATCTTAGGCATAACATTATGGGAGGCTCCGAAGTCTAACATGCAATTATGTAGCAATTGATCATACACATTTAAAGTGATATAAAAGGGAGAAATGGTGTCTTTGGCCCCTTCAAAATGGGGACCAAAAGTGATGTTAGGTTTGTCATCTTCCAGGTTTAAAACATCAGACTGGCTTTCTAGCTCAGAGACACCCATCGCTTTGGTAATCTGCTTCCGCTAAACGAGGTTTTTTGCTAAGTCTACCAAAGGGATTGGTATCTTAATTTTATTTATCTCATTTTCAAAACTGAAAGCTCCGCTGACCTTTTCTGTTTCTTTGGTTGAGACTTCCGAATCCTTCCTTTCTGACTTATTCGTCTGGACCGCTTTATTACTCATGGTCCTCGTTGAAGAAGTAATTTTATTTACTGTTTCGGTTCCTTGTGCTTGGGTTTCAACTTTTTCTACTTCGGACTCTTGTGTGCTTACTACTTTAGTTTTGTTGTTGGGTAATAAGGTCTCTTCCGTAGTAGGCTCGTAAATTTGACCTCTTTGGAGGATTTTCTTGGGTTGAGTAGTTGAGATGGGCTTACTCTTAGATCTTAAGTTATACTTGGGTTGGATCTTAGCCATTATCATCTCAGTTTCTTGTTGAGATTCACAAAGATCAGTGTGATCACCTTCTTCACCCTTATTCGACGGTTGTTGCATGTTTATAGATTTTTTATAGTCTTCTCGAGTCAGATATGGTTGAGTGCAGTCATCACCAAAGTCCGTGACATCATTATCCGAATCTCCAAAGTCTTGAAAATTGTTTGCTCCTATAAAATTTTCATTCTTTAAGGGAGCTTGTATTTTTTGATCTTCATTTTTTATTTGTCTTTGCTGGTTCGGGGGGTTGGGGTTCCTCTTGAAATCCTTTTTGGGGAAATAGTCAACTTTGGCCTGTTCGAGCTCCATTCTGGATATTTTATCAGACATTTCTTTAATTACTTTGGCCATATCGTCTACCCTATCATCTGCGGATCTATTAGACCCTGACGAAACTACTTGTTCTCTAAAGTGTTTGGTCTCTTAGTTTCCAGTTTCTATTTTAGCTTTAAGCTTACTGGAATCCATCATATTAGGCTCAATTTCTACAACATCGTCCTGCATTTGGCTTAGGGTGGATCCCCTTCTTTCCCGCAAAAGGAGTGCAAAATCCAGTTCGAAGGCCCCTGCGAAAGTTACCTTGGCTACAGGTTGGGACGGTTTAATCTCGGCCGGGATTTTGTTATACAGTTTGTTAAATCTTTGAATAAATTCCATGACAGTTTCTAAATTCTTTTTTCTTAAAGACCCAAATTCGGTTAAATAATACAGATGGTCTTTTCTCTAGCCCCATTATCTGAGGAAAGCATCTTCCAAAGCATCATAAGACAAGATAGATGCTGCAGGTAGGCTCCGAAACCAAGTTCGGACATGGAATTTGAAGGTTTGGACAAGAAGTCTCGAATATACATCCTCATGTTCGATACCTATAATATCTGCAAATTGATCAAAGAAATTAATATGTTCGGCCGCGGTCAGATCCCCTTCCCTAGTGAATTTTGGTAAATTTTTTATGTAATTTTCGGGAAGGTCGTGTAGAGGGACGGACAATACTAAGGGAGCATATCTGGCTGCAACTTTCACAAACACTCTGGGAGGGGGGGTAGGCCCTTGGCCTCCATCTCCTCCCAGAGGGGCTCCTCCCCCGATAAAGCCTCCACCTCCTCCTATAAACCCTCCACCTCCTCCTCCAGCAGCTGCCATTGTTATTTGTGGAAATTTGTAACGGGGGTTTTAGAAAATTAAAAGGGAATCTTTATTTTCTTCGCGAAGAGGAAAATCTGACGAGGAAAGATAAGAAACGTGAGGACTCAGTTCCTTGGATTTGCAAGAGACGAAATCAGGAGAACTGACGGGTGTGGAAATCGAATGTGTAACACACTCTTCAGAATTTGGTGAGGTCAAGAAATTTAACTAAAGGAAATATGGTATGTCAACTGCCGACGAACTTTCAAGAGGTCCATTTCCTTTGTGTACTAAGTGAATTGTCAGATGAATTTCACTCCTAACATTGGAGCAGTTTGGCGTTAAAAATTTAGTATCAAAAAGAGGACTGCGTGAAGTTGAGGGTTCAGAAGAACTCTTAGTATTCATTTGTGGAGTTTTAAGTTTGTAAACTGTAGCGGTCGGATTAAGAGAGCCTCTCGCCTTTAGAATCTTCTCGAGATCGGTAACAGGCATAATCTGCTTACCATCCGGGTTTTGTCTGGTATTCCTTCGACCAGATGCCAGTTTATTATTTGTGGAGTCGCCAGGTGAAAGATTAGGAAGCCTTAAAAGGTGTGTACTCTTTGTTCACTATCAAAGGGTAACACTTTCAATGAAAAACAAATGTCGTTTTCCTAGGGAAAAGATTTCGTAACTTCTGTCCCCGACAACGGCGCCAGAAAGATGTTGTTCTAGAGTCTATACTTAAGGCTTAGAAGTACAATGTCTAGGCATCTGAAAGTGGTTAAAGGGTGGAGAAGAGAGAAACGTCAACCTTTGGCAAAGGAAGCTAAGAAATATTTCTACATTGGCGTTGTGTAGCTTCCAACTATTCTTGGATAGTTATATCCTGTTCAATCGCAGCCCATGAACGTTCAAGTTCAACCCGGGTAGTAGCTGTTTTAAGAATAGTGTCGAAAAGGTTTAAGGCAATATGCGTTTGATTTGATAATCCAGGTTCGATATTAGGCTGTGTTGGTACAGGAACAGTCATGGAGGAATAGTAAATAAGAAAAACTTCAGAGAGAAATTAAGTGATGTCTCAATTTGGTCATATAAAAGAGAATTTATGGTTTCGGAAATAAAACAGGGTGCAAATCAAAGGCTCTTTCCCATAACTGAGCTATATCTTAATAAAATGTATGAAGTGGGAGAAAAACATTTAGATGTCTATGGTGTAAGGCTCCTATCAAGGGAGAATCTCACGTATAAACAGAAGAAGAAAAATGTAAAGAAATAACCCGATGTAGCATAAAATATGTGTAGAATTCTGAAAGTGTCGACTGGCCTTACACCCGCTGATAGCTGGTACAAAGGAAAAACAGTAAGCAATTACATAAAAAAAAAAACATTCGCTATAGTAGTGGTCATACTAAATTATAACGAAGCATTCATTAGTTAGGAATATGAAATGAAGCGAAATATAAGATACAAGAAAATAAACTCATAACACAGTCGTGACGGAATTGAGAATCTTCAGATTTTCTTTGCATTAACTCTCAAAAATTGTAAAAACTCTATTACAATCGACACAAAAAGGTCCATCCCTTTTCTTTTCTTTCTGTGGTATATTTATACAGTTATACAAATAGGATAGAATCTCAATCATCACAAAATTTCGGTTATGATAGGGAGGAGAGAAATCGCTCCATTTCTTCTTCTCTGTCTTTACTTGGTTCTAGACGTTTTTCCTCGCACGTGCTCGGTACAAGCGACACATCTTTCAACCAGCCGAGATATCAGCCGCGATGGTTCTGCTTGACAACTGGATTCAAAGAAGTAACATTCTCGGGCTAACTATGAAAGCCTATCTTCCATCTGTCCATCTATGATGTCGATGGCGCATAATTGCGCGCTTGGTCTAATTATGCATTTGTTTATTTGGACTATATCCACCATAGTCACTTGGGAAATCTCGGCCAAACCTCTTTCCTCTTTTTCCTTTAGATCAAGCGAGATTTTTTCCATATTCATTTGCATCAACGCCTCGGCATTACCTCTGCTTTCAATGCCTAGCAGATCGCTGTCTATAGAACTAAAGGCCTCTTCTAAGGAATTCATTATCTTTTTGGCTTGCTGCTTGCCTTCGGCGATGTCGTGCTCCCATTCCTTTAATAGAATGTTTCCTTTGGTCTATTCTGAAATGGTGAACCTGGGAGTACTTCCCGAACCCCTATTGTTTGTGGCTATCACAGCCTCTTGGAAAGAGACCCGAGCTGCTCCAGCTTCCCTTTCTCTAGTAAATAAGTTCTATGAAACCTGGTTGACTAGCAAATAGTTGTCCCAGATTGCTTCTACCTTGGCGAGCAAATTTCGTTGTGCTGCAGAGACTCTGCTCCGAATCTCAATTGCCTGGGATTTGAACATCCCAATGTTTATCATTCTGTTCTCGTCAATCTCCACCCTAGCCTGTAGCTGTTCGATCAAATCCTTTTGCTGGATCGCTTGCATCTGACCATCCTGGACCACCAACTGTGCTTGCTTGAGCTTAGTTTTGAGTAGCTCTATCTCATTTTTATCGACCAACCTGGACTGCTCTATCCTTGTGCTTGCCTGGTCTTTAGCAGTCTCTAAGGCTGTGGCCAGTCTGGCTTCAAGGGTCCTAATGAGGTGATTTTTTCGTTTAAGCTAGTTTTTCAAAAGCCCGACTGAAAATTGATTCATCGAGGCATATGCTCCTAATGTTCCTGCTATTTGAGTCGTGAACTGTTCATTCTTCTTGTCTTTTCCATTAGTTATAACTTTATATTTCTTGGCAGTTGACTCTCCTTCCTGATAGAATTCCCTTTTTACTATTGCCTTTCTCTTTTTATCAAGGAAACACTCATTCGAAGGGAGTTCTTCTACCCTTATAGGCCTAAAATCTTCATTGAAGATCCATCCTGCATTAATATTTCCCTACGTCGACTGTAAGGGGGTAATTGATGTGATAGGTTCTCCGATGTGCTTCGCTGATTTTCCCGGAGTAGTGACCAGACTCTGCTTCTTCGGCGGGTCAGGAGTCTTTATCTCTGCTTTCAGACTCTTAGTTTGATCTCCCTCATCCTGGTGTTTTTCTTGATTGGGAGTCGCATCCTTAGAGCCTTCAGTATCTTTCTGTTTCACCTCCGACGTACTTGGACCCTCACCTCGCAACACTGCGGGAAGACAACTGCATCGATGTTCCTGGAACTTCAGAACATTATCTCTTTCCTTAGGTGCCAAGGTTTGTATCCGAGCTAGAGTCTCGGCATAAGACCTTGCGCCTCAGAAAATGTCATCCAAGGGTGAATTCTCGTGCTCAAATCTCTTGAGCCCACAACTGGCCAAATGATTTCTCATGAGCCTTTGAGGATCGATCTTCTTGTATTCAATGGAGACCAAATTTAGGTCTTCCAGGGCAGCTGCCTCATCTTTGGCATGCCCAAAATCTAATAAAGGATATGAATTTAAATGTACAAGAAAAGGTGGCCATACCTTCTTTGAATATCCCTTAAGGTCTTTGCTTATACCACCAATTACTGTCTACCTGGCAACCTCACGACAAACCAGCTTGTCGGGAATGCACAATGGCAATGCATGCGGGGGAACAGAAGCCCTGAAAAATCTGAGGTATGAAAATTAGGCCTCTACATACCAGTCTGCTATGATGCTCCGATTCATTACTATACTTTTCAAGATCCTAGGTGGCGAGTGACCGAAAATAGTGACATGCAAGGGCACCATCACCCAGTTGAAGATTTCATACACAAAATTAGCCGCTTTGTTTTCCCATAGTTTTGCATGATAAACGTGTATGGGCTCATCTTCTGCTGGAGTCCAAATCCAGTTCATTAAGGGGAATGGGTTTAAAAAACAAATTGCATCCATAATGTACACAGACATGAAAAATGAAGACTCCTTCCCGTTCTCTTTCTGTGCCCGATACTCTGTGACCCGACTGGTCAAGCTATCGGACAACATTTTTTCCCAGTTGAAGGAACTGCCTTCGGCGACCCGAAACATCAGAGGCACCCATGAAAGAAAAAAATGTGAGGTGTCCTCTTTCCCGTATAACTTGGATGTCATCATGGCTACATATTTGTACTACGGTTCTAAAGAAGCGATTGAATATATGCCGTGGCTATAAGCTCTGAACTTCACAGTGTTAGAAACCCAATATTTTATTAAACTGCACATGGTTTTATCATATTGTACGCATTCCTTCTCCCTAAACACATCCAATAATTCGGTGCCATATGTGTAGTCGGACGTTGTGGGCAGCTTATACATGGCTTGTAGATGTTCCAGCCTGAAAGTCCCGATGGTGAATTTCTGCTCGTTCATGATGGTTCTGGTCGGTATGTCTACATGGTCTAATTCCCATCACACCATGTCATATATGGAAGTAATCATGGCCTGGCTACTACTTTGTGCATTCCAGATTGGATGACCATTTTGTACTTGGTGGTTATATCATCTTTTTCGTTGTCGCTGAAGTCATCGGAATAATCCACCAATTCTGAATTTAGAACATCTGAAACGAACGACCAATTCAGGACTGAGTCGATACTTCGAGGCAAAGTATCAGTGACATTGTCTGAGCCTTGTCCCGAAACCTCAACATTGGCTTTGGATGCTTTTCGTGGAGCCATGGCTGGAGATTGTGTTTTAGCTCTTCTGCGATAGAAATATGTATACTTACGGAAGTCAGCTGCTCAGAGATAATGTGCTCTGCATAATATGAAATGCATTTGTTATAATGAACCACAACCCTTATATATATTTGAAAACTTGGTACCTTTTAGAACAAGTCTGTCAAATCATACTTAGAAACAAATTTTTCCATAAAAATCCGATCTTATATTTATCAATTTTCCCTATTTCCTCATTAATGTCATAAATTTTGGTGGTTTAAGAGTCAGTTGGCGTATGGAAAGAATAAGGCTACCTCGTGAATCATGCAAGCATCGAAACATGGGACATGTCTTGATTTAGCTTAAATAATCTAGTTTTACCAATGTTAATCAATATTTCAGTACTCGTTGTATCGAGGATTTTACTTTAACACTTTGAATCTCTAACACCCGAGACCGTGATGATCGATTTTGGCTAATAAAAAGGTAATCGTGATTTGGGGCCCGATTAATTTCATAATTATTATATTCACCATATCGCGACTCGGAGCTTCGAAGATAAGTTTTCGGGAGGTTTGCATGCCGAGCAGCGAAACAACAAGATCGCGATAACATGAATTAATTAAAAGGGAAAATAATCTTGGATTAAGTGATTAATTAATTACGTTTATATCCACATCGTGATTTCACGAATTGGGGTTTAGATGGTGTAACTTTCGAAAAGGAAAACACCGAGTGGCGAAATGCCGACATAATTTTTTACCATGGTTTAGCCTTTACCTTTAACCTTGACACGGGTTACTAAAATAAGGACCTCGTGTCCTCGACTATCGGGGCTAGGACAATAAAATTTTGGATTCGGTGAACGCCGAGGTGCGAAACCCCGACGATGTTTAATCATGGGTTAGGGAAAACTTTACCCTCGTTACTGTCTTGAGTGAAAAATTAAAGCGATTTCGCTTTTTCGTAGCTCGGGGCGTATGAATTATATGACTTATAGTATCCTACCTACGAGATATCGAGGTAGAACAAAAAAGGAAACGTTTCAACGAAAGGTAGGACTCGCCTCGAGAGTATACAAATCATCGCTGCTCGCATGATAAAGCTTCAGAGATTTTGATACCTCAGAGGGAAAAAATGAAAACCATCTTTCGATTTCAAGCATTAAGAATGAAATTCAAGACAGGATAGAAAAACAAGGGTGGCTCCAACACTAGGTATGGATATTTTTCATCTACTATGTCAATGAACTCAAAGTAAGCATAAGTATTTACACAATCGAGATAAAATTCCATATCGCCAAGTTTACAATGGGGAAAATGTGTGATTGGTTCACCAACTACCACTATATTGACAAGTGCACCCAATTTGGTACTCCGATGTCATTAATTCAAAATCGCCACTGTACGAGATGCCGTTACTGCAACTCCTGCTACTGTTTTTGCCGCTACTCTGGTGCTGTTACTTCAAAATCGCTGCTGTACAAGATGCCATTACTGCAGTTGCTGCTACTCCAGGTCCCATTACTTCAAAATCTCCGCTGAATGAGATGACGTTACTACAACTGCTTCTACTCCTGTTGCCGCTACTCCGGTTGCCGCTACTTCAAGTGCCATTACTTCAAAATATCCATTGTACGAGATGCCATTAATTCTATTGTTGCTACTCTGGTTTCTGCTACTCCAGGTGTCATTACTTTAAAATTATCGCTATACCGGATGTCGTTACTCCAAGGTGCTACCACTCCAGTCACCGCTACTCTTTGGTTTCCGCTACTCCAGTCGCCACTACTCGATGGTTTCCGCTATGCCTACCACTGATATTGTGGTTGCAATTACTCATCTACACTCCCACCAACATGGATATCGATATTTTAGCTACCACCACTTCTGATGCCGCCACTCGAATCAACGCTGTCATATTTCACGAGTGCAGACGATGTTATTCTTGCAATGATGCTTCTAGATAATAGGTGAGTCACCAGGTATGTCCTCAACCAAATTTAATGTATTTGGGTAATATTACACATGGCATAGGCATTCGCGCCCAAGGACGGTCTTAACTTTATGTTTGGGGGAGATTTTATGTCTTTTCCCAAAGAGTCATCATTACCCTCTTTAATCACATGATTTCACAATCATAACTTAAAACTTTCCGACACTGTTGTACGCATAGGGATTGGACACACCCGCCAAACCATTAATCATCCACCAAGCTATTAAATTCGATGTCATATCATCATCATTACTTACATGCCACATCATTTAATTTGAAAAAAAAAAATCCATGACTCTTTCCACAACACATTTTCCGCAAAACTGTTTTGCCTGTCATTTCTCCTAAACTGGTCGCTGGTACTCCTTGAGTAGGCGCAGTTGATGGAATAGAATGGGTGGTGGAGAAGTAAGGTATGAGCCAACAAAAACTAGATAGGCCCGTCGAAATCCGGAAGTCTGGAAATTTTTCCAGAATATAGGTTGGGGCGTGCATTTCGAGAGGTTACAGGGATTCGATGCAGACATTACAACAAAATTCACCCAAAATTTATACGACCACTCCTCCACAGTCCGCAGATTAAAAATAAGAGTCACGGAGGAAACCATTGTAGCAACTAGTGGGTTGGAAATATCCGATCAATGATGGTTTTTCCGGAAAACACCACTCCCAGAATTTCCATAGCTATTTCTTCATGAAGGTGAAGAAGTAAATCCGAAAGGGAAAGGATACAAATGGACTTATTTTCCACCTCCATGGGCCAAGGTAACACTGTTATTCATAAGGTATGTGAAATGCAAAGGCCTCCCCTCTACTATTTACAAATATCATCTCAAATTGCTCACATCTCTGTGTTTCCAACAACGCATAAACAAGCCCTATTTTCTATGTAATAACGTTCAACGGATAGCGTGAGTAGTGCAACGATCGCGCCAATCACTCAAAACCCTAAAAAATAATGGCCTTGTTAATATACTAGTCATGCATGTGCTACATCAAAGCCCTGTGAGTTGGCCACAGTTCATAAGACTCTCGGAAGAGGAATTGGTAGAACTTATCCCAGAAGTAGAAAAAACCCCAGCAGAGAGAGATGGACTAAGCAAGTTAATAGAGGCTACCAAAACTATTGCAGAAGGGAAGAAAATGAGTGCTGATATACAAGAATCAACCTCAGACGAAGATGAGGAAATAGGGAAACCATCAGTGGAAATTAGATAAGTTGGGGGAATGAGGCAGGTCATCAACCTAGATTCATAATAAGAGGAAGAAAAGGGTTATATTCCTCCAAACCCTTTTCCTGAACAAGAAAGAGATGTTGTTACTCCCTCAATAGATGACAAATAAAGAGATTCTTCTACTCCCTCAACAAATGAACAAGAAAGAGACGCTGCGAATCCGCCCACAGATGATCATGATATGGATACTGATACCCCTTCATATGATGAGTAGGAGAGGAATGTTGTTACTCCTCCAATCTATGAACAAGAGGCAACTGATGCTGTTACACAAGAATGAGTGCCAAAAATTTCTGAATTTTCTGTCTGTGAATATGGTGCAACTACTGCTCCCATCGGTGAGTAGGTAATGACTGACGCTGTAATATAAGTACTAGTGTCAGAACAAGCCGTTCCTAAAAACCCTATTTTTGAAGACATAACAACTACTCCAATTTGTGAGCAAGAAATGATTGACGCTGTTACACAAGAACCAGCATCAGAGCATGTTGCTCCCAAAAATCCTGAACCAGAGTTGGTTGCTGCTACTCCAGGAGAAGTGTGAGTTAAACAAGATCTAGGCATAGTGGCTGCAGGCAATGATTCTTAGAATGAGGTTCCTCCTAGGGGAGGGTCTGAAGAAAACCCCATCAAACAAAAAATTGTCGAATTTTGTGCAAGGAGAAGAACCCCTATTTATGACCGTTTTAGGACAGCCTTTATAGAAAGTCTGCAATTCAGAATTGAGAATTCCAAGCTAAAGATGTAAGTTCTCTGCCTAAAGAAACGAGCACGAACATATAAAATAATTTCCAAGGAAGTAGTGAGGAGAAATGTCAAGGAGACTATTTCGGCAGCTACCCAAACTGCCGATACTCCCACAGTATTCGAAACTACTCAAAGTGCCGATACTCCCAGAGTAAAAACAACTACTCAAACTATTTTTTTGTTGCATACAGTAGCTACTCAGACTGAGCCTATCTTGCACACCTCTATAGTACCAACAACCACTCAGAATGATCCTATTTTTCACACTTCCATAGTAACAACATCTACTCAAGCCGAGTCAATGACAGATACAATTGAAGCTCATGTAGTTTTGTTGAAAGTTGAGATACAGAAGTGGAAGAAAACCGTAGCCTAGTTTCGGATAGGAGTTGTCCCTTCTTCAGTGCACCTAAGTACATTGAAAGACATAAGGGAGCAGACTACTATAGTTGTTGTTGACTATGAGGAAAAGTTGGAAGAAGATAAGAACAAGGGCGAGAAACAAAAGGAAAAGATTAGAAATCTGGAGGCACAGATACAAAGGTTAAGATATGACAAACATGAGATGTGTGATATCACCCAGGAGGTAGTAACGTGCCGCTCCCCTTCTCTCAACTATGCACTGTTCCTTCATGAACAATATTTATTTTTTTGTCTGGAATGTATTCACCAGGAGATGGTTTATAATATTAAAGACCCCATGCTATTTCTTAGGACCTTGAAAAGTTATGACATCCTCACACAATATCTCATGTGTGAAGTATACATGAAAAACTACCTGCTAAGAGATGATAACAAATTCAATCCAGTTCCTTATGTGGGAGATGTCCAATTGAGGGCGTTTCTTTCCTACACCATTAACTAGGTGAAGTGGAAGAAGGCACTTGATTCTTTCAAGGAAAATCAGGTACACAAACCACTTTAGGTTAGAATGGAGAACTTTCAAGTTGAACAAATCATCAACAAACATAACTATTTCAGGTAGATTCCCAATTGGCTACAAAATATGGAAACTACACAGCAATGGTGTGCTGAGCTTTGCATAAAACGATTGACCTATTGCAAGGAAGAGGAAATTGAAAATTGTGACTAGAGATGGGCCTTATCACCACCTGTTGTTAGGGAGTGGGAAGCATTTGGGGATCCCAATTTTTGCAGAGCCATGGAAAGAATATCAAGGTATATAGCATGGATGAGGTTTTGTGGGGTTCGATGGATAGGTTTGATATTTTCATTCCCCATCATCTGGATGCCACTTGATCAATATCAACCTAATTACAAGCTCCAGAGAGAATGGTGGAAGGATATAATATTGACTGTGGGATATAAGTTTCCAGGGATAGATATGGCTGAGGCATATGACATAACATAACTTCAGGCCCAATATCAAGGTTCCAACCCATATCTGCAAAAGCGACGGTTTGCATGAGCACGTGCACATGACTAAAGTTTGGAGGAGATGTGTGTAACCACAAGGGTAAGAATGCACCTCTATTATGTCATTGTGTGTATTAGTCAAAAAACGTTAGAGATTGGTTGGGGTTTTACCAAATAAAATCACCAATCTCTGAAATCTCGCAGGAACAGAGAAAACACAGTCTGGAAATATGATGCAATCAAGGATGCAGTGCAGTCCATGGGTTGAAGGTGCAAAATAGGACTTGCTCCATGGTCCGAAATTAGGTTCTGTTAATCGATTAATCCTGTGTGTATTTTTAGGAAGAGTTGTTACCCTAATATTGGGATGCTTTGTGCTCCACGAATTGTATAAAATGTCGAACAAAGATAGAGAAGGGATTAACCAGTCAATCAACTAGCTAGGAGTTGTCCTGTATCAAGACTGCAACCTATGTAATCTAGTTTTATTTAATGAAAATCGAGTTTCTTCTAAGTTTCTAAGTTTTCATGGCAATTAGTTCACCATAGAATTGATCTGGGAGTTGGGACCGCTCTTCTGGTCAGGTGATGTCAACTTATGATATAGTTTTGTTATGGTTTTGTGTGGAATCTGTTAGATCTGTGTGTTCTACTTCATTTACAGTTATCCTGCTTCATTTGAATGTTACAATTATTTATGTTTAAGTACCAATAACATGGTTTCTATTCTTTATTTTACTGCAATGATTGTTTACTTACATGATCAATATTGAAAGAAGCATAGTTTGCACATACACTGCACGGTAGCCTATAAAACATTCAGGCCCCTGGGTTGACAAATTAAATGTATTAGGTGGTAAATCTAGATGATATACCGTACCCAACAATGAGGATATAAGGAATTCCTTTCGATATAACCCACTACACAATAATTATAAAATCATGGTGGTAGATGATCCATCACTTACCTCTTCATAACTTTGAAAATCTAAAAGGTTGCATGGATCATTGCTTGTTGCACTATAAATGACCAATGACTATCATCACATGTTTTCTCCTATATTCCACGTGAAGACCCTAAAAAAAAGTCCTAAATCCTGGGAAAGAAATGTATTTTGAATTTCATCTTGTAGTGGATTCCCTTCTGGCATGTAGGGTGGAAATTAAGACTATAACATATACTACTAGCTATTCTACTTCCCACCAAATTGCATTACTCCAAGTGAAATATTTGCTATCTCCCTGTCATCATGTGTGATTCCCACTCATTTATAGTGGTATGTGTTACCATTTGTTGGAATTAATGTGAGTATCCCAACTTCAATAAGTGCAATCATCCTTCATTTAGGGTGGTGTGAGAAACTATCACCTAGAGTAGTGTGACCACCCTTCGTTTCAAAACATTGTGATCACACTAACTTGATTTGGTGTGAACTACCCTTCGAGTTAAACATTTCCATTTTTCTTCATTTATATGGTATCATGTACCTTCATTTGAATATGGTGAGTTACCTTTACTTGAATATCTCAGCTCAGAAATTCCTCTCGACTGTATGCCATAGACAATCTGAAATGGGCTCTGCCCCGTGCTTCTGTTAACTGAGTTGTTATAAGCAAATTCTGCCTGTGGTAATATGTTGTCCCACTGGCTGTGGTGTTCTTTCACCAAGCTTCTCAGCAAGTCTCCCAGACTTCTGTTCACCACTTCTGTCTGTCCATCCATTTGAGGATGATAAGATGAACTAAATGAAAAGTTAGTTCCTAGCTTCTTCCATAAGGTCCTCCAAAAGTGTCCTACGACCTTAGTGTCTCGATCCAAAACAATGCTCCTTCGTAAGCCGTGAAGTCGAACGACTTCTTTGAAAAACAGATTCCCAATGTGAGTTGCGTCACTGGTCTTCTGACATGGAATGAAGTGTGCCATTTTGGAAAATCTATCCACCACCAAAAAGATTGAGTCAAACCCTCTTTGTGTTCTTGGCAACCCCAATATGAAATCCATGCTGACTGCATCCCAAGGCTTCTCAGGTATGGGTAATGGTTGATAAAACCCCACATTCTGTCTCTTCCCCTTCGAATGCTGGTGAATTATGCATATGTACATGAATCTCTTGATGTCTTCTCGCATTCCCAGCCAAAAATATGACTCATTCAATTTTGTGAACGTCTTGTCTTGACCAAAGTGCCCGACCAATCCTCCACTGTGTTTCTCCTTCAATAAATTTTCCCTCATGGNCTGATTACCTTTAAACAATAATCCTTCCTGGATCATGTATTCTATCCATTGACTTTTATCTCCGAGAATTGGATTCTCAGCTGCTTTGTACAGCCCTTTAAAATCTGGATCATCTCTGTACATGTCCCCGAGATCATCAAAACCCAACGTTTTGACTTTGAACTCTTGAAATAGAAAACACTTCCTGCTCAAAGCATCAACAACTTTGTTAGCAGTACCAGAAATATGTTTAATCACAAAAGTGAAACTTTGCATATATTCAACCCATTTAACATGTCTCTGATTCAACTTTTCCTGTTGAGTCACAAACTGCAGTGCATGATTGTCACTTTATAAGACAAACTCTTTAGGAATTAAGTAATGTCTCCATTTCGTCAATGCCTAAATGATAGCATAGAACTCCTTGTCATAAGTGGATTATTTCACTTTCACCTGATTCAGTTTCTCACTGAAGTATGCTATCGACCTGTCTTCTTGACTCAAGACTGCCCCTATTGCAAACCCACTTGCATCGCATTTCACTTGAAATGTCTTTTGGAAATCAGGCAACACTAGAATTGGTTGTTCCATGATCTTCCTCTTCAACAAATTAAAACTCTTCTCAACTTCTTCTGTCCAGTGAAAAGATTTGTGTCTCTTCTTCATTGTGTCCATCATCGGTGCACTAATCCCACTGAAATTCCTGATGAATTTTTGGTAGAAACTAGCTAATCCGTGAAAAATTCTCACTTCAAAGATATTCTTCGGTGATGGCCAGTTTTTGATTACCTCCACCTTGTCTGAATCCATCCTTAATTTATCTGCATAAATAACAAAATCCAAATAGATGAGTTCTGTCTTTATGAATGAGGATTTCTTCATGTTTATCAGTAGCTTCTCCTGCTGTAACCTCTTCATTACTGTAACCAAATGTTTCAGATGTTCAGCTTCTATTTTGTTGAAAATCAGTATATCATCCAGATATATGATAACAAAATTTCCGATGAACTCGCTTAGGACTTTGTTCATCAACCTCACGAAGGTACTCATCACATTTTTTAAGACAAATAGCATAACAATCCATTCATACAACCCTTTGTTAGTCTTGAAGGTTGTCTTCCATTCATCACCTTCTCTTATGCGAATTTGGTGATAACCACTTTTCATGTCAATCTTCGAAATTTTTTTTTCTCCACTTAAGCAATCCATCAGATCGTCCATCCTTGGCAATGGAAATCTGTACCTGATGGTTATATTATTGATCACCCTGGAGTTAGTACACATCCTCCACCTCTGTCTTTCTTTGGACTGAGTACTGTCGGAACAACACATGGACTCAAGCTTTCTCTAACCAACCCTTTGTCCAACAAATCCTGGACTTGTCTTTTGACCTCCTCATTCTCCTGCGACTTCAATCTGTACATGGATTTGTGTGGTAAAATAGCTCCTGGTATGATATCAATATGATGACTCACACTTCTAATCGATGGCAACAAACGAGGTAGTTTATCCACTACTATATCAACGAACTCTTCCAGTAGTTCATGCACCTCTTCTGGTAAATCATCCACTCTTGTGCCGGTCAAAATAATTCTAGGCTTCCTGACCACAATGAATTGTGGATCCTCCTTCTTATTAACCTCTGTAAGAAGTTCCTTCCCACTCATGAGAAGTACAGTGTTGCTTAC
>SNQJ01S0155221.1:0-11866 GCA_010110895.2 Picea sitchensis
AAAATTGTTTAAGCTTATAAACAACTGATTCACCCCCCCTCTCAGTTGTTTTAGTATTTCCAGCACATCGAGGTATCCAACAAACATACACTATGTTCTATGTGGATCAAGTGCCTTCCCCTTCTAAGAGGGAATTCTGGCCCATGCACGTGAACCGAAAATACAGAAGTGGGTCACTTCCAGTTTGAGGTTGCTCCAAGCCTCGTAGGGGGTCGTATCCTTAACATATCTAAGGGGAGATATGTTTTGGATGTAGGTTGCACAATTAAGTGCTTCATCTCATAATATTTGTGGAAGTGACTTTGAATGTAGCATGCAAGATGCCATCTCTTTTGGAGATCTATTTTTCCACTCAACAATTTGTTGGGCCCCAACAACTCCCCCTAAATTTTTACAAAATTTAAAGGACTCCCATTCAAATCTTGATAATTATAATGAGCTACATAATCAACCTTTTCAAATAGTTTCATACCTTGGCTTGCTTTGAGACAAACTTAAGACATTCACTATATTATGAGACATTCATTACAAGAGTATATGTCAAAAGTTAGAAACGATCATAAAAATCTCAATTTAAACAAAACCGTTAATTTTTATCAAATGTCTATTTTCGTTTAAATTATGATTATGTTTTCATTCTTTTGTTCATTAGCAAGTTTGACTATTTTGAATAATGTGTTCAATACTTCATCAAATTTTATCTTGGTTGGTTTCTCATTTTCATAAAATCATTTGGTGATATTAATTAATTAAATTCTTTTTTTATTTTGCATTTCATAATAATAATAAAAAATAAAAAGGAATTATCTATCATTTGTTTGATTTTGTAAAAAAACAAAATTAATATTTTTCTCTTCTCCATTAACTTGAAGCTTCTAGAGTTTTAGGATAATTATAAACAATGTTTGTTTAGAACTTATAGTTAGTTTAAATTCATTTTTTATTTTTCTAGATTTTGTTTTATTCTCAATTTTTAGGTTATTAATTTAGGTTTTTTTTTGTTTCACAGGTTTTTATTATCAAATATTTGATACGGATATGATCATGGCTTGATTTTATTATCCAAATACGTTCAAGATTATTGATCCAAAAATAATATTGGATTGCTACAAATAATTTTATGAGCAACAACAGATAAAATTTGGAAAGGCGTCAAGATCAGACACACGATTTTGCAGGCATGATTTCCGCCAAACCGTGAGGAATTTGGAGAAACGGTTTAAAACCCAGAACCAAAATGGACCCATTTACCTTTCGCGTAAATATTTTCCCAAAAAAAATGTACAATTTGAGAGATATTTGGGTCTATTTTAGAGACAAATTTCAGGTGGCGAAAATTAATAGTGATGCCCAGACTGTTCATTCATTTTATAAATATATGAGAAAGATCAGAGCCAAGAGATCGAAGAATTGGAGAGGAGGATTTTAATCCTTTCTCTTTTGTACATTATTGCTTTTGTAAACTTTTGATTTCTTTTCAAATGGAGTAATGAATGGCTGGAATCTTCGGGAGAATGGACGAGTATTTTCAAAGAAGAATATGGAATTCTAGGTTGTTTAATGGCTTTTGTCCTGTGAGTAAAATGGTTTTATTTTTATTATAATATATTCATATTCTTTGAATAATTGATTATGCATTGATTTAAATAGCTTTAGTCTTTTTTATCAATACTTGGTTAATTATTATCATTTATGTATTAATTTTTCCAATCTTTAAAGTCTATTATCCAAAAAAAATCTTCCAGGACTACAGAATGGACAATTGATTCCAAAAACTTAATAGAACAACATATATGCATTTTTTCTTTAGCCTTTTGTTTATAATGTTGTTATTTATATTTTTTTTTAAATCTTGTTACATGTGCAGGTTTGATATCTTTAGATTAAATGATCTGTGATGTGTAGGAGGTTTATATTATAAATATCATCTATCATTTGCTTCATCAAAATACAAACACTGTGATTATATCTTTCATTTAAATAATGAGATTTATCTTTGAGTTTTAAATTGAATGATAAAATTCATAGATTGCTTCTAGATTTATCTTGTTGTAATCATGTATAATTATGAGATCACAGATTTATGTTTGTGTTTCTTTTTTTGTCATTAAAACCTAAACTGCTAATACATGTTCTGAATTTATTTAGAATAATCATAAGGTTCATTGCAGATTGATCTCTTGGACATGACAGTCGGATGTTCACCACTCATGCAGATGCTTGGATACACCTCACTAATTCACTGACATGATAGCTTCTTTGTATTTTTCTGTCATTTACATATCATTGAAACTAGAATGTATGGTTCATCTTTGACTATCCACATGTTCATGTTTCATTAACTTTTTTGCAAGATTCTTTAAATTTATAAAAGAAAAACAATAAATATTTTTATGTGCTTTCTTTATCTGCTTCCTAGAAGCAATCATTTTTCCATTGATTTTCGTAAGTTTTGATTAAAACTTGCATCTTGTAAATCATGTAAATAAACGAGACTTGTATATCTTCTGCTTGAATACAACTACTACAGTTGCATTAGAACATATGTACATATATATATAGTGTTTAGTAATTAGTTAGTTATTTCTCTCTTTTATTCATTTATTTTAGGATTCTTAGATTGGCTAACAGAGCCATTAAACCCGTCAGAATGAGTTACACCGAATGACTTGGGTTATTTAGACAACCTCGGACCGGACTCGCTCTTCCATTTGACGGATGATAAATTTCTCCCATCAACAAATGGCGCTAGAAGGAGGGCTAGACTAACAAGCTGGCCTTATAAGAATCTTTGTTTCAAATTTAATTAATTTCCCATGGCTCCCCAAATCACTATGTTGGAACATGCTTTCCAGTTCTCATTACCTAATATTCCCAACAAGACAGTCTCTCTCTTGTCGAAACTCACCTTTGATGGTGGGGGGAATGTATCTGCAAAAGACCATATTAACAAGTTTTGGTGTAAATGCATCGAGCATGATATTTATGATTTAAAGGTTTTGTGCAGATTGTTTGTTTTTACTTTCAGGGGTCAGATTAAACATTAGTTTGAGTCTTTTCCAGCATATCATATTTTTTATTGGTTTCAATTTGTAGATGAATTTTTAGATGCTTTTGAAATCTATGATTACAATCAATTATGTGAAGAATTTCAAACTTTGTTAATCAATGGCGATTCATATTCAAAAGACTTTTCGACAAGAATCCATCATGTTCTTTGTAAATTTAATCGTGATGACATGTCATTTGTATTAAATCTCCTCTATGATGCTTGCATCCAGTCATATTCGATCGCAAATGATGAATCAGTTACAAATACTATCACATAATTGCAAGAAGAATTGTGTTCACAAGATGAGAGGGATCTATCTGAAAATGTTGAACAAGAAAGGGAGGTAGAATCTATTGAAAATGTTCTTACTGACAATCAAATTGTTTTTTCCTCTAAATCATTGCATTTTCAGTCCTCGACCATCCTGGAAGAAGATTTGATGTTGGGTCAAGGTGAATGTCCTCGTTCTCCTAACTCTTTCTCTAATCAATATTTAAATTTGGTTATTGAAGAAGACTTAGGTGATGAAAATTATCTTAAGCATTCTAACATTCCAATGAAACTGATTAGAGATGTAGATATGCAATTGGAAGAAGAAACATTAAGCCCTCATCTACAAATCGTACCTTATCAACATGAAAGATCAAATGTTTTCCATGAAAGTTTTGAATTATCTATCATATCGGAGACAAATTTAGATGATCATATTATGTTGAAGAATTTATCACCAAAACAGAGTGAAAGTTTTAAGGAAAATAAAGAGGAATGTCTTAAGAATACCATTGTTAAATATCATAGCTCAAGATATTTTTTTCATGTGCTTATTTCTGATTCCTTTTACTCTTTATATCCTGATCTCTTCTTAGATTCTAGTGGATTTGATACTTTACCCACGCTATCTTACTCTTTGCCATCACAATCAAATATTTTCGATATGCCAAAATTTGGTGAAATTAATTCCAAACATAACATCTATGAAGTTGGATTTGATGCTCTTTCACTTTCGTCACTCGCATGGAAAAATGACATGTCGCAAGATGATTTTACACGATTTATTTTTGAAAAAGAAAATGCACTCATCCTTATGGAGATCGAATATTCTACATTGCATATTCGTTCTTTGATTACTTCAAATTTTAATGTTTATGCTTCACATTTTGAAACAATCAATCTCATCAAAGGAAGCGTTCAAACCAATAATCTAACTGATGTCATGAATCCTCTTATGATGTGTTTCCCATTGATATATCCATTTCATCAAACTCCCTTGATTGATGGTTATGTCAGGTCCCTATAATAATGGCAAGTTTTCCAAACTTACTTACACTCTTCCATACCATTATGACCCATATCACGACCAGATTGCAGAATGGTTGGAAGATTCATACATCAAGAAGTTTCAAAATAATGGTAAGGTCATGCTTGTTTTGTTTTTAAAAGAATATATAGGAGGTAAGCATGACATGTTTCTTTTTCATCTAAAAATACTACATTCTTTTATTCTGATTTTCAATTTTCTATGTCGTGTAGGATTGAAGATGCTCTTGTGGTTGCACTGGAAATACGATTTTACTTAGCGTTTTGATCTATTTAGTAGTTTAGAGTAGGTTTAGGAGTAGGTTTTTCTTTAGTTTTATTTATCAATATTTTTTTTTGTAATAATGCAGTTATGAACACAAGCGGGCACACCAAGAGAACCATATATGAATGTTGTCAGGGAAGTCCACTTTAAATCTTTTTCTCTCTGTTTTTTGTTGAATATTTCTTTTCAAAAACACAGTATCATCATGGAAATTTTAAATGGAAAGTAAAGAGATAAGTAAATTTGAACTATCAACTCAACCCTAACCCAAGGTTCCATGAGTAGGACTGCACTCATCTTAATGAAGATTTTTCTATTTTTAGTCTCTTTATTTTTAATAATAATGCTTGGTCAAAGTAGCATCTCATGCATCACTATCCTCAGAAAAGAACTTGCTCGCACATAATATTTTATATGATTTATTTCTTCCTTTATTTTATAGTGAGATGATAGTGGATACAAAAACTCAAGTTTATCTTTGGCCAAAATCGTTTCCTAAAAAGTTTTCTTTTGATGTTTTGATTTTGTGTACTTCTTATTTTGAATCACATTAATAAAATTTGATTTGGTTTGTTGTGTGTTTTTGTTTTCTTTGATTGCTTTGAGTGATTTTTCTTCTTATCTTTCTTTTTGAATCAATATATTTTTTATCAAAGAGATATTGTCGAATGAAGCATTTATTTTAAGACTTGTGTTTTTCAAGCAATTTGAAATAGTTCAAAGAGGTCTTGATATTAAGATATAACTCAGACAATTGATTTTTAAGTCAATTGTCACTTTAATTTTGTCCTCAAATTGTCTTTGTAAGAGTATTACACTAGAGATATGGTTTAAATCTTTGAGAATTACGATGATCTTTAAACTTTTTACGCCATCCATATTCTTAAGGAATCACTTTTAAGTGCTTCCCCATTCTCTAGATGGTTTCTTAAATGAAATCTAAAATCTCTAAACCATGATAAAACTTCCAATTTTGAAAGAAAATAAATTACATGGTCAACTATTCACCTGTATTGCAATTATCCTCCAGTATCACCCTACTCTCTTTGTCATCAATAAATCAGTAATTGTATTATTATTTAAAAAGTGGCATAAGAGAGTTGGAAGCACTTAAGTGTGAGAAGTGTGTGTAAACCTGTCGAGGTACTGAACAGGCTCGCTGGCAGCAGGTAAATGCACGCATGATACCAAGACAACTTCGTCGAGGTACTGAATAGGCCTGTTGGCAACGAAGCAATGTCAGGTTGAGAGGTAGCATGTATATGTTTTTAAATTAACTTTTATGGAAGTATACATCATGTGGATACAACTATTGGATGGGATTAAAGCATTTGAGTGGGTTAAATGACATCCCTTTCGAGGCTATGGACGTCTGCTGGCAGCAGTGGCTCTATCAACGGTATTGAAGTTCTTTTATAAATATCGTGACTCTTTGATTAAGACATTATTTCAGGTCATAATATTCTGCAAAGAAAATTCTATTGTTTGATTATAACATTGAGCTTATCCTAATACTATATGGTCTCAAAGTGAATTTATTTCAAGGAGCTTAAATCTTTTTTCAAGTCTTATTATTTTCTTCCTAAGATGAAATATTACCATATCAGAGATAACTGCTTCACTCAGTAGGTCTCCATTTGTTGGGCCCCAACAACTCCCCCTAAATTTTTACAAAATTTAAAGGACTCCCATTCGAATCTTGATAATTATAATGAGCTACAGAATCAACCTTTTCAAATAGTTCCATACCTTGGCTTTCTTTGAGACAAACGTAAGACATTCACTATATTATGAGACATTAATAACAAGAGTATATGTCAAAAGTTAAAAACAAGCATAAAAATCTCAATTTAAACAAAAACGTTAATTTTTATCAAATGTCTATTTTCATTTAAATTATGATTATGTGTTCATTCTTTTGTTCATTAGCAAGTTTGACTATTTTGAATAATGTGTTCAATACTTTATCAAATTTTCTCTTGGCTGGTTTCTCATTTTCATAAAATCATTTTGTGATATTAATTAATTAAATTCTTTTTTTATTTTGCATCTCATAATAATAATAAAAAATAAAAAGGAATTATCTATCATTTGTTTGATTTTGTAAAAAACCAAAATTAATATTTTTCTCTTCTCCATTAACTTGAAGCTTCTAGAGTTTTAGGATAATTGTGAACAATGTTTGTTTAGAACTTATAGTTAGTTTAAATTCATTTTTTATTTTTTTAGATTTTGTTTTATTCTCAATTTTTAGATTATTAATTTTTTGGTTATTAATTTAAGTTTATTTTTATTTCACGGGTTTCTATTATCAAATATTTGATACGGATATGATCATGGTTTGATTTTATTATCCAAATACATCCAATATTATTGATCCAAAAATAATATTGGATTGCTACAAATAATTTTATGAGCAACAACAGATAAAATTTGGAAATGTGTCAAGATCAGACATACGATTTTGCAGGACGGATTTCCACCAAAACGTGAGAAATTTTGAGAAACGGTTGAAAACCCAGAACCAAAATGGACCCATTCACTTTCCGTGTAGAGATTTTCTCAAACAAATGCACGATTTGAGAGATATTTGGGTCTCTTTTAGAGACAAATTTCAGGTGGCGGAAATTAATAGTGACGCTCGGACTGCTCATTCATTTTATAAATATATGATAAAAATCAGAGCCAAGAGATCGAAGAATTGGAGAGGAGGATTTTAATCCTTTCTCTTTTGTATATTATTGTTTTTGTAAACATTTTATTTCTTTTCAAATGGAGTAATGGATGGCTGGAATCTTCAGGAGAATGGATGAGTATTTTCAAAGAAGAATATGGAATTCTAGGTTGCTTAATGGCTTTTGTCCTGTGAGTAAAATGGTTTTATTTTTATTATAATGTATTTATATTCTCTGAATAATTGATTATGCATTGATTTAAATAACTTTAGTCTTTTTTATCAATACATGGTTAATTATTATCATTTATGTATTAATTTTTCCAATCTTTAAAGTCTATTATCCAAAAAAATTCTTCCAGAACTATAGAATGGACAATTGATTCCAAAAACTTAAAAGAACAACATATATGCATTTGGATTTAGCCTTTTGTTTATACTGTTGTTATTTATATATATTTTTAAATTTTGTTACATGTGCAGGTCTGATATCTTTAGATTAAATGATCTGTGATGTGTAGGAGGT
This sequence comes from Picea sitchensis, assembly GCA_010110895.2. Taxonomy (NCBI): domain Eukaryota; kingdom Viridiplantae; phylum Streptophyta; class Pinopsida; order Pinales; family Pinaceae; genus Picea; species Picea sitchensis. Next base: position 7,835 of record SNQJ01S0155221.1, read on the forward strand.
TTATATTATAAATACCATCTATCATTTGCTTCATCAAAATACAAATGATGTGATTATATCTTCAATTTAAATAATGAGATTTATCTTTGAGTTTTAAATTGAATGATAAAATTCATAGATTGCTTCCAGATTTATCTTGTTGTAATCATGTATAATTATGAGATCACAGATTTATGTTTGTGTTTCATTTTTTGTCATTAAAACCTAAACTGCTAATACATGTTCTGAATTTATTTAGAACAATCATAAGGTTCATTGTAGATTTATCTCTTGGACATGGCAGTCGGATTTTCACCACTCATGCAGATGCTTGGATACACCTCACTAATTCACTGACATGATATATTTTTTGTATTTTTCTATCATTTACATATCATTGAAACTAGAATGTATGGTTCAGCGTTGACTATCCACATGTTCATGTTTTATTAACTTTTTTTTGCAAGATTCTTTAAATTTATAAAAGAAAAACAATAAATATTTTTATGTGCTTTCTTTTTCTGCTTCCTAGAAGCAATCATTTTTCCATTGATTTTCGTAAGTTTCGATTAAAACTTGCAGCTTGTAAATCATGTAAATAAACGAGACTTGTATATCTTCTACTTGAATACAACTACTACAGTTGCATTAGAACATATGTACACATATATATAGTGTTTAGTAATTAGTTAGTTATTTCTCTCTTTTATTCGTTTATTTTAGGATTCTTAGATTGGTTAACGGAGTCATTAAACCCGTCAGAACAAGTTACACCAAATGGCTTGGGTTATTTAGACAACCTCGGACTGGACTCGCTCTTCCAGTTGACGGACGATCAATTTCGCCCGTCAATACAATTCCATTTATAAGGAACCGTGTGTTGCAACTGAATCCCGGCCTCATGAAAAATATTATGTATCTCATGGTTGAGATACTCTTCCCCGTTATCTATTCGTAGGACTTTGATTTTATTTCCTGACTATCTCTCAACAAGGGCTTTGAAATCTTTGAGGTGTTGAAAGACCTCTGTTTTTTTCCTGACAAAAAAAATCCATGTGAAGCGTGAAAAATAATCAACAAAAATGAGCATGTACCTTGATTTACTAATTGATGGATGCAGAAAAGGTCCCATGAGGTCACTATGGATCAAATCTAAAGGAAATGAAGTTTTTTGAGTCTTTCCTTTGTCGAATTTATCTTGAGGGTTTTTTCCAAGAACACATCCCTCACAAATTCCTTTAGAGAAGTGGATGTTGGGTAGACCATAACCCATTTCCTTCTTTCTAAGTTGTTTCATATATCATTCTCGAACCTTTCTTTCCTTATCCTAGTGCTTTCATCAGTATGGGTAAGAATTAATGCAGAGTCTGTTTCAATAAATTCAGAAAATGTGTAGAGTATAGATTGATGATTTATATCACTAGTAGCAACCCTGGAATTGGTTTGCATGTCAAAAATATCCACTACATCGGGTGTGAATATGACTCTCTTTTCGGTGTCGGAGTTTGTCATCTGATACAAGAAATAAATATTGATGAAAATTTTCGGAATGTGTAGTGTTAGAAAAAATGTTGAAATATCCAAAATCTGTGTCCATCGCCAAACGTTTTTGTCAAGTTGCACTAGCTTTAAATCCTTGTGTCACCTGGCATAAGATTTTTAGCCACAGTGAACCTCTAAACCTTTCTCCATTTTCGTCAAGCTTATCTACCATCAAAATATCAAAACCTTGTGTCAGAATTTGTCAAAAATTTCAAAGCTTCACATCCAATTTGTCGAGGGCATCCCATCTCTCTTTGTTCTCAATTCCTCGAAAAGGGTCCTAAAAATGCCAAGTTGTCTTTGTTTTGTTAAACCAAGCTACAATGTTTTTTATATATATAATTATATATAAAAGAATTTGTCAAAAATTTCAAAGCTTCACATCCAATTTGTCAAGGCCCTCCCATCTCTCTTTGTTCACAATTCCTCGAAAAGGGTCTTAAAAACGCCAAGTTGCCTTTGTTTTGTTAAACCAAGCTACAGTGCTTTTTATATATAAATTGTATTGTTTTAAAATTATTTTATATAATTTTGTTTTGTTAAACCAAGCTACAGTGCTTTTTATATATAAATTGTATTGTTTTAAAATTATTTTATATAATTTTAAAATAATATTTTATTATTGTTTTAAAAGTTACAGTGTCAAGCCCAAACTCCTTCATTATTTTCAATAAAAATATTGGACCAATTACCCCACGGGCCCATTCTCCAATTAATGTACCGAGCCAAGCACCCGCAACACAACACAAGTCAACAGAGATAGAGTTAACAAGAGACGAGCATTAGGCCAAGTCACAAGGGAGGATTCCACGAGTGGAATTGTTTGTCCAGCGGGTTGATACAATTAATAACCACCGGTGCCTAAAAACACTTAGTAAGTGTGGGACATATCCCTAAACTTAAAAAATAATAAGCGCAGGTTTTAAACTAAGTGTTTGAAGGAATATCAAGGTGTTGAAAACATCCCAGGGATGGAATATTTTGCGTTTGATCCACGGGGGTTTTGGTTTTTCGTTTTGTGGGTTGATTGGTTATTCTTGGAGCAGCTTCTTTCTTTGGGGATTAACATTGCAAGAAATGAGTCTCCATGATTCAACTATAAAATAGCATGGCCTCGGCCTCTTTGTCTCAGACCTCTCTGTCATTGACCATCTGAGATCTTAGTGGGATTCTTGTTTCCAAATATATTTCCAATTTGGCTGCTACCAATATTGGTTTCTCCACCATGAATGATCTCGCTGCAGCAAGTCATAATTTAAAGCATGCATCTAGGCGTCTAGGACTGGATTCCAAGCGTGAACGACAAATTTTAGAACAAGTGAAAATATATTTTTTTAAACCTATCTATTAATCCTATAGTTTGCAGCAGACTTGGTAGAGAGAGAGAACTGGTTGTATTTACTGGATCTGAGGTTCGCATGTTAAATGATGATATTCCATAAGCACAAATTTCTATATCTTTAGAGGAATTTCGTCGACAGATCCAGATTCTACTGCATTGATGGTTTTGCAAACATGGGGTCAGAACCTGCATAGAAGTTGTCATTGCTCAAAATGGAGGAGCACCAAGTACCATAGGGTGAGATAAAGCATCTATTGATAGTAGCTATTGGTTTGGAAGGCATTGGAGGCATTCTCTTTATCTTCGACAACACTCTAGGGGCATACTTGTTTCTCTTTCCTGACATATATGACACCCATAATGTGTGCACCACGAGACATTATGATCACCATCCAACTGTTCAATACATACTCAGATCGACGATGGCCGGATTATTCAGGTCTTCAAGCGTCCCCGCTATTTCAACCAAAATCTATATGGCTTGGTCAACTTTCCGAGCGTCAAGTTCCACTTCGGGAGTTTTGGCCACCAGGTGATTTCAATTCTTAGTTCACATTTTTGCCCGAAGGACCGAAGTCAAAGTTCCATGACACATTTTCGCCCGAAGGCCCGAAGTCAAGTTTCCACAACTCTTTTTCTCTCGAAGTCAAGGTTCCTTTCACTAATTTACGTCTCGATCATTGTTCCACATGAACGGTTCCTTTTGATCAGGTTTTTGGCTCCCTCCGTCGCTTAGCAGTGATGGTGGTCTTTTCTTTCCAAATCCATCAAAAGGGAAGTTTTCAGGTCTTCAACGTTTGATAAAAATCACTAGAGAATAATATTTTAATGTGACAGAAGCCTTATCGAATCAAGACTGAAATTGATCGAATCCAAGGCCAGCTTGAATCTATGGTTACAAATGGCTGGGGTTTTGTATCTCCAGGTCCATTCTTTGAATTCGTAAAAGTCTTGTCAACATATTTTATCTGGTTTTGTTTCTTTTAGTTGGGTACATCATTGCCCGATTTCCACTTGTAATCTATTTTGGACCTATGAGAAGAGCTTGGAGAGGAGACAGAACCGATCCAAGTGCTCAAGGGAAGAAATCATGGAAGGTAGAGTCCAGTTCGTTTTGTTTCAGATTTAAAGCATGTCATTGCCAAAAACGGTCGGATGGATATATGGTT
>SNQJ01S0155221.1:11876-34352 GCA_010110895.2 Picea sitchensis
ATTCTACTGCATTGATGGTTTTGCAAACATGGGGTCAGAACCTGCATAGAAGTTGTCATTGCTCAAAATGGAGGAGCACCAAGTACCATAGGGTGAGATAAAGCATCTATTGATAGTAGCTATTGGTTTGGAAGGCATTGGAGGCATTCTCTTTATCTTCGACAACACTCTAGGGGCATACTTGTTTCTCTTTCCTGACATATATGACACCCATAATGTGTGCACCACGAGACATTATGATCACCATCCAACTGTTCAATACATACTCAGATCGACGATGGCCGGATTATTCAGGTCTTCAAGCGTCCCCGCTATTTCAACCAAAATCTATATGGCTTGGTCAACTTTCCGAGCGTCAAGTTCCACTTCGGGAGTTTTGGCCACCAGGTGATTTCAATTCTTAGTTCACATTTTTGCCCGAAGGACCGAAGTCAAAGTTCCATGACACATTTTCGCCCGAAGGCCCGAAGTCAAGTTTCCACAACTCTTTTTCTCTCGAAGTCAAGGTTCCTTTCACTAATTTACGTCTCGATCATTGTTCCACATGAACGGTTCCTTTTGATCAGGTTTTTGGCTCCCTCCGTCGCTTAGCAGTGATGGTGGTCTTTTCTTTCCAAATCCATCAAAAGGGAAGTTTTCAGGTCTTCAACGTTTGATAAAAATCACTAGAGAATAATATTTTAATGTGACAGAAGCCTTATCGAATCAAGACTGAAATTGATCGAATCCAAGGCCAGCTTGAATCTATGGTTACAAATGGCTGGGGTTTTGTATCTCCAGGTCCATTCTTTGAATTCGTAAAAGTCTTGTCAACATATTTTATCTGGTTTTGTTTCTTTTAGTTGGGTACATCATTGCCCGATTTCCACTTGTAATCTATTTTGGACCTATGAGAAGAGCTTGGAGAGGAGACAGAACCGATCCAAGTGCTCAAGGGAAGAAATCATGGAAGGTAGAGTCCAGTTCGTTTTGTTTCAGATTTAAAGCATGTCATTGCCAAAAACGGTCGGATGGATATATGGTTTACTCATAGAGGATATTGTGACGGGTTTCAAAATGCATTGCCATGGATGGAGTTCTATTTACTGTATCCCTTCAAGACTAGAATTCCATGGATCTGCTCCAATTAATCTCACAGATTGTCTTCATCAAGTTTTGCATTGGGCTCTTGGATTAGGAGAAATTTTCCTGAGCAAGCATTGCCCCTTACCCTTGTTATCTTATTGCACCTTACCTCTTATATGTTTTATCACTGGAAAATTACTAATTCCAGAGATTAGTAATCATGCTAGTTTGTGGTTTATTTCTCTCTTTGTGTGCATCATTACAACTAGTGTGTTGGAGATGCGATGGAGCGGGGTTGGTATTGATGATTTGTGGAGAAACAAGCCGTTTTGGGTGATTGGGGGTGTGTTAGCCCATAGTTTTTCTCTCTTTCAAGAATTTCTAAAGGTACTTGTTTTCATTGACACAAATTTCACTCTAACATCTAAAGGTGGAGATGTTGGTTATGATGAAAAACAATACAACACTCAACACATTGAGCACAAGAGTGTCTAGGTGGAGATGTTGGTTATGATGAAAAATAATACAACACTCAACACATTGAGCACAAGAGTGTCTACAAGAAAGAGCCACATCCAGAGTTGCGTCCAAGTGCCCAAAAAAATGTCAAAACGTTCATAGATGCTAAGAATCCTTAGGATATATTTCACCATTGAAGTAATTTGTGAGTATAAGGTGAATGCTCACAAGAAAGAAATGTCTAGAAATCGCCAAAGACTTTGTGGGTTATTAACAACAATACCTCAATATGAAAATGGGACAAAAATGATAATTCCATTGCCTGGAGTAATGAGTCCAGAGGATGTTGTTGTAACTAGTGAAAATGTGCATTTGAGAAGGCAAGGGAAACATAACTTTCCATGGTTGTATGGTTCTGAAGATTTCACAAGGAGACATAGAAAATGAAATCTAGAAAAAGAAGAGGTAGGTCGGAATATATTTTGGATATCCAAATTGGCAGGACACCTAGCAGGAGAAAAATCAGCAGGCAAAAAATCAAATCAACAGGTGGAGGATTTGATCCAGATTTAAATAGATACAACTAACAGTTAGATCCATGATTGTAGTAATATAATCATTGGCAGTCAAAGGATAGGTGGAAAAAGGAGATAATAGTTCCATATTTGATTTTAGTAATTCCATCTATTCGAGACACTTTGTTATATTTTACAGGTTTAAAGGCAACATTTGAAGACATAAGTGGAAATTCGGTTTCCACATATTAAGGCACAAGTGGCAGTCATGATGAATTTCCTCACAAGGGATAAAGAGTAGACTGGTCAAAGATTAGTCATTTCTTGAACATTTGGTAGTGCCAGCCAACATCCAAGGTGGCACTCTATCCCATAATTTTGGAACATTTGTAGTATCTCAAATTAAGATGGATTGAGGACCTTAGTGATAGTTTGAAGCCTGTTATTATGATTATCTTGTATTTTGTTCTTTTGTTATGTAATTTGTCTTATAAATACAAACTTCCACGAGGTACAAATGGTGGGAATCAAGGGGGAACAACCCAAGAGCCTTTTGGCCTGGGATTGTTGTTAGACAATTGGCTTAGGTTGACGGATAGTTGGTATGGATTGTTGGTTTTCATTGGTGTCAACCATTGGAGAGTGATATTTTAGATTGATGTCAACCCTTAGTGACTGATGTCAACCCTTGGAGAAAGATCGGTAGAAAATTTTGGTAGCACAAAGGTTTGGGTAATGGACCCAAGTTTGTTTGATGTATAATGGTATGAGTTTTGATATATTTGTAGGTAAGACTATTGTATATGGATATTACATGTCATGCCATTTTCGGTGGTATGTGGAACGTCACATAACTCCTCACGGTTTGAGATTTATGGCATTACAAAGTTGAAGGACCCTCATATGATTGGATTGAAACCCCAAAAGGTCAAAGAAGTCAAAGTGCTTGTTCTTGGGCTCTAAATATGTCCTAAAAACAACCTTTATGCATCAGCTGAAGGTAGGCATTGGCACGATCATTTTACTTATTTCCTACGTAGGTTCTTACCTTTCGTTTTCAATATCCGACCTCCAGAGATGCAACACCTGTAAAGGAACAACAATCATAAAGGGAATGACAGTTGTTCTATTCAAATGAACGACACTTCCTGGAAAGGGAACAAAAATCGTAACAAGGGAATGACATTCGTTACATTGGGCCAAACTAATGTTGAATTAATTTCATTGTAGTATTTTCCCAACTATCTAATTTGTCAACTCGGGGTTTGTAAACTGACGAAGCACACGCAAAGTATATGCAATATTGAAGAGAGACTAATATAATCTAATGTTTAAGCTACGACTGCAATTGAATCATTAATCTAATGCATAACATTGAAACAAACAACTTGGAATTGAATTGCTACAACCTATGACTGAAATTGAATCATTAATCTAATGCAGGAAATTGAAACACACGACTTGGAATTGAATTGCTACAACCTATGATTGAAATAAAATTGTGTAAATGAAACTAATCTAGCAATGGAGAACTACTTTAAGGAAAAGTAGATACAACATGTGAAGAGTTGAATGACACAACAACATATGTGAGCTCATGCCAATGAAACAATCTTACATTACAATAATCAAATCAATCTTCATAACAAAATAATGAAAGCATGAAAACCAAAACCATGAATCAAAGCTAAGAATCCCTTTCTTTCAAATCCTAATGACTACTCTCTTTGTTATCCTAATTACTACTCAATGATTACTACTCTACTACTCCCTCATGAAGAGAGATCACTCTCTTTTATACATGAGAGCCTTGAAGATAAGATAACCATATCATAATTACAGATCCACTATTCTCTCAACTATTTTTCATTATTACAAAATATGATCCCTTCAAATCCTCACACATATTTCTCATACATCTTGGATAAAATATTCCAACCAAATCTCCATGATATTATCCTTGGAATGGGCTTGAATTATCTCCTCAAATCTTGAAATGGTGGAGGAAGTATTCGAGAAGTCCTTTTGAATTAATCCTTCTCATATTCCTACACATTACAAAGCTCACACAATTTTGAGATATATATGAAAACATGTCGATTTTCTAACATTTAATCACAAATTTCGTTTTAATATTAAAATGAATAAAGTGGAAAATAATAAGGTGAAACCCAAATGTATTTATGAAAATGATATCACTAAAGGTTAATGGGGCGATGAAATGTGAAGAATAATGAAGGGAAAGGTGGATGAAAATAAGACATTTATGAGCCCCAACATACCCCCCAACTTAACTTGTTGCATGTCCTCATGCAACCATGCATGGGTCTTCTCAAGAAATGTTTGGCATCTGAATGTTGGCTTTGAGTGATGATAATGAATGTTTCTAGGATGGGATTTACATGAGTAACAACTAACATTTTATTATGGTTGGTTCTTGTGTGACAACTATGAATATAAAAAATGTTGGTTCTTGTGTTAACAACATTCATTTCGTTATTTGTTCTCTTGCTGTTATGATAATAATTTTCCCATATTATTACTGAAAAATATATTCTATCAATCTGCATAAGGAAACATCACTGAGTATAAGAAAGCCCTTTTTCATAATTCTGAATCATGCCAATATGTATATCAATGCTTATGAAACAAAGTGCAACATAGTATCGTTGGAAAATAAATGTTCATAAATGGTAAATGAGATGAAAAATGGAATGATGGTAGTGGAAAAATGGAGTGTTGATAGTGAATAAAGTACCATACCCCCCAACTGAACGGGTTGCACGTCCTCATGCAACGTGGCATAAGTCATAGAAATGAAAAGGAAAGGGAACTTTGTGAGGGAATTTTCTAAATTATTCATTTCTAGCAGTTGAGGAATTACATGATTAAAGTTTAGAAAATAACATACCTCCACTTACCCAAAATGTTGATGAACGTATGCGATAGGAATATGGCTAATGCAGCTACTGGAACATGGAAAATGTCACTACTGCAGGATCATATGAAAGGTGACTGTTGTTGTAGCTGCGACTACTGTGACTATTGGATCAGAGAATGTGAAGTGGAGGAATCTGAACTACTTCTCGATGAATCATGGAAAAGAGGAAGTATGAAAGTGGAACTGTGGTACTCTGGTATAGATGAAAAATATTGTTGCAACTGTTGATGGAGTCATAAAAAATTGTATAGTCTTCACCCGCTGCTAAACCCGATGGTACAATTCTAGTCATGCGAATGAATGTGTCGATGTCGATCATGAAGAGAATTCATTGAATTATCGTCCATTCATGAATGTCGTTAACCAATGCCAGGCAACTCACCATTGATGTCAATGAGTGCCAAGGTACCCAAGTACATATTGCGAAGTGTGAATGAATGAGATGATGTCGAGCCACTTGCAAGATCTGACGATCAAGGGACATTGATGTATTCCCATGATTGTCAACGAGAGAACTTTCCATTAAGCCATGAAAGCCTCTAGGTATGCAGAATGAACTCTAGTCCATATCCCAGATAAGGTGTTGAGGTCGATGGGGCAAGACTTGTTGAAAGGTGGGCCTTAAGGAATCCCACATTAGTCAACACGAGTTTGATAAAAATATTGGTAGGACTATAGGAAATATCTCAGTAGCAACAATGTTTATGACAAGGCAATGTAGTCATGGAAAGGGAGCTTCTTGGTTTTATTCAGAAGAAAAAAATGAAAATGGAAAAAAGAAGGGAAAAATGTATGTGACTCAGAAAAGAATGGGCATGTGTGAAGTTGTGACTGATAAGGCAATGGGAAGTGGAATTCAAGACATGGATGACTAATGTGTGTTTGAAGGAAAAATGGGGGTAAACATTCATGACGCAAATGGGTTTATGAAAGGCCGTTGTGTAACAACCAACATCATGATGTTCATGATGAGTAACAACTCCTTCAAGCAGTCAACAAAGAATGTTTTTTTTCAGAAAAGTTTCTATGATTCTCGAAAGTCACTTCTGCAAGAAATTCGATTTTCTTTGAACGTGTAAAATGTTAGCACTAATCCTCCAACAAATATTGTGAGAATATTGAAAACATAAAGTGCAGAAATTAATACTAATGATATCAACCTAATGAAAAATGAAATGTGTTTTTATCAGTTGGTGATAACGCATTTTTGACACTACTCTTTGTGAATACCTGGTGAAGTGACTTCACAACAATTTTAGCATAAAAAAATAAAAGCATGATTCCAATGATGTTTTCAGAAAATGTGAAAATCCATTTACAAAAGTTTTTATTTTTTCACAATATTTTGATTTTTATTATCAAAATTAAAATCGACCTTCTTGCATGCAACCAACATTATAGGCATATAATTTTTGTTCTCACGGATGCTAAAACCAGGGGAGACTCCAACAATATTCGAGTTCCAACAAAACGCATAACAGATCATTGCCAAATCTTGGTGAAGTTTCCCGTGTTCAATAGACTGTGCATAGAAAGTGCATTAAATCTAAGACGAATGGGGTAACCAAAGGATATACTTTGCACGCTCTACAAGGTCACTCTCTAGAACAAGACAAAATTCAACAATGTATGCCATTTTTTCTATAACTCCTTTTTTGAGAGGTTCCAAGTAGTGACACCTGGAGGAATTTCACAAAAAAAACTGAAGAACATTGTGTACTATTTTCATATCTTTATTTATTACAGGTACATAGTTATGATTATTTCAATTTAGGGTTGTTGACTAATCCAAAACTAGTCATGTGAGACTAAAGTAAAGTTTGATGAAAATGATATTCTCTTGTTGTTAAAGTTAAGGAATCTTTGTAGGTATGTGATCATATACACCAGGTCTATTACAGAGTTACAAATCAGATTTGGATGATGAAATTGATTAGGGATTTTGGTTGAGGTACATATTGGGTACATGGTTGAGACAAGTAGTTGATGAGTTGACACATACATGAGGTGTATACTTGATGATGTTGGTACATCTTGATGAGTCATAGTTGATGAGTAGTTGATACATGATTGTTACATACTTGGTACATGGTTGGAGGCACTTGTTAGTAGTATTGTTGACATATGTTTTATGGATGATGTAGCATACTTGTATTGGTATATTATTAGAAGCCCATATTGATATTGGTGATGATTATGAGTTGTTCTGTTATGCTTGGTTGATGCACATCTTTGAGGGTTGTCTTGGTGATTGATCTTGGTGAGTAGATCTAATTTGGTTGATAATATTGATTAGACAGGTTGTTGTGATAGTTTGTTTGGATAGGTTGTTGTGACATGTTATTTGTACAGGTTTGGTGCATGGTTGATGCACTTGTTCATGGTACAGGTTGAGGTACAAGTTGGTGCATGGTTGATGCACTTGTTTATGGTATAGGTTGATTACAGGATGGTTGGTACAAGTTGGTGTAGGTTGATGCACTTGTTTTTGGTATAGGTTGATTACAGGTTGATGCATGGTTGATGCATGGTTTAGTTTATCGGTACATTTTGTTTGGTTCAGGTTGATTGGTATAGGTTTACAACAATATATCTCACAGTGATAGTGTGACAGTGGTTCCATCATTCTACTTCTACGTTAGGACGGTTGGACGGGGCAAGGACAGGTGGTTGTAGCCACCTTTCGATTGTAGCCGGAGAACATAGGGGGTTGTATCCTCCTTCTGGTTGTAGCCATAGAATTGGAGACTTGGATCTTCCCTCAGGTTGTAGCCTGAGAAACTAGGGCGTTGTATCCTCCTTCCAGTTGCAACGAGAAAAAAAAGGAAGTTGGTGCTTCTAGTGAATGCAATTCTTCAAGACATATAAGAAAAAGAATTATGTGGTTTTCTACTGCTTTGGGTTTCCACGTAAAAACACTGTTGTACTATGTATGTGTATGATTTCTCATTTGTTCATTGTTTATTTACTCTGCAATTATTGGATGATAATGCGACACTGATATAAAACTTGCATTATATGGTTAAAAATGAATAAATTTCTCTATTACGGATTCACCCCCCTCTCACTAATCCAACAATTGTAATGCAGTCTTTTCAATAATACAGGATAGAACCAAAGAGATTTTGAGACCTCGTTGAGTTAAACCATGTATTTTCCTGTGCTCTGTTTCTCAAGTTTTGATTAATCTTCTTTATTCCACACACTAATTTATTCATCTTTTAGAGGTTACAATTCAATGAAACTTATGCTGTGTCTAATCAGAAGCATTCCTTTAAGTGCAATTTTTCCTCTGCTTTGTTGTGAGTAAAACAAGACCTACATCTTAATTATTTTTCCTAATTTACAAGTTTTATTTGTTCGTAGTTTTTCCTCTGTCTTGCTATGAGTGAGACAAGACCTATGTCCAGATATTTGAAATCATTTTCATTTCTTCTGCTGAAGGGAAGGTTAGATTTATCCTTGTTAGATACCTAGCTTTGTGTTTCAGTTTCGTTCAACCAAGTTCTTCTTAACATCCTCATGATTTTAAAAAGGATTTATAAGACGAGGCCATTCCTTTTTGTTTCTTATTTATAATGATTGAAAGGCTCATCCATACCTAGATCTATAAGCCTCCAAAAACTGAACAATCAACCATTATTTTCTTTAAAATGTGCTAAGCCTTGGTTCTATTACAACCTAGAGTCAACTCTTGCGAAAATATTTTTTGACACCGTTGTCGGGGACAGTTTCGAAGGTCTATATCTTACCTTAGGTGCGACAAAGCTCATATCTATTTCTTGATGGTGAACAAGGGATAGTCATTCAATTGGTTTTGATCATTCACCTGGTGACTCCTTGGTTCAAAGAGTCCACATGATTCACTGACAACTCCACCGGTTCCAATATGTCAAGTTCTTTCGGTGCTTGGATTGCTGTGAGGTTTTCTCCTTTGGATTTTACAAATGTTTTTGGTTTTCCAAATGCCATTCTAGACATTAAAGTCTGGGAAGATATCCTTGCTAATTTCAGAGAAGACGTGGGTGAAAATCTTGCACAAAACTTGTTTGAATTTCATAAGATTATGGATAAATTGGATTTATATCATGAAGATGTCCTCATGAATCTATTTATGTTTTCATTGGTAGGATACGCTCAAATTTGGTACAAATATCTATCCCCTTCCAGTATTTCCTCATTGAAAGAATTTCACATAGATTTTCATCAACATTGCAAGAGAATCTATTCAATGAAACTCCTTTTTGAAGATTGCTGCAATAAAGAATTCATAGAACAAGAAAAAATTTCAGAGGAGGAAGATTTCCTTCAAGAAGATCAAGCAAATTTTCATGAAGAAGAAGAAAAAATGTTAGAAAATTTTCAATTTGATGAAGATGATCGTCATGGGAGAGGATTTGCTGATGAAGAATCAGAGCATAATAGCACTTGTGATCATATTCAAGATGAATATCAAGCCAAGATCCATAAAGATGAAAAGGAAATGTCAGAAGGCTTTCAAACAAATCAAGATCAGGTTTGTTGCAGAAATGAAGATAAAAATGCATTTTCTTATGAAGAGCTAGTTTCAAATGCATTCATACATGATTCTACCTTTAGTTCTTCTTTCCAAGAAAATGACTTTCAGGATGATTTTGGTAACATTGATAATGTTGAAGATAGTTTGATTGAAAAACACGATGATGAAATTGTTGATCTAGATCTTTGTGAAGATCAACAACTTATTGAAGACCACATGCAATCATCATTTGTTGGATCAGAACATGGTCATCTTGCTATTGTGAAATTTTTGAAATACAATCCTCATCAGTCTTATAATCAATTAGATGCCCTGAAATATGATGAACTGCATGTTACCCAAAATCCATTTCAAGAAGACCTTCAATATGATTGTGAGGATGGGAATAATTCAAATGTAATTGAAATTGTCTCATATTTAATCACTGGTGTAAATCCTTATGAAGTTCACGTTGTCAATATTCAATCATTATTGTCAGAGCATCACTAAACATAGATTTATGAAAGTCAAGGTTCAATTTTTTTTTATGAGCAGCCTATATATGATAAGTATCTAGACAGTGAGGATCAAGATGAGCATATTTCTTTCCTAGCATGCATGAAAACATATAATAGTTCTCCTTTGTTTCATAACTGTGATGAATGTGATCTTAAAGTTAATGAGCAACAAATTATATCAATTTCTTCAGAAGGTGTTGTTCAGTTTGAAACCAATCAACATCATCATGAAAACAATCAACCTGTGTATGATGGCAATGAAGAAGATTCTTGGAAAGGCGATGAAGAATATAAAGAGGGGTTACTGGAGTTGTTCATCTCTCCTTCTTGTTTACCAACTATTGAGAAGCATACTAGTGAACCCCAATATGAAATTCTCAATCCAGAAAAAGAAAATATTAGTAGTGGAGAAAGTGTGCAAAGGAAATTCATGCAGCTTGGCCAACAAGAGGAGGAATGGGCTAACTACAAGATTTTTATATATTTTACTTTCTATGATTCAGTTGGAATTTTTATGGAGTCAAAATGGGGCATTAATTTTTTTGAGGGCATAATTTCAAAGTTGTAAGTAACTGCTTCCAAGATATTTTTTGAAAATTGCAACTGCTCCTATCGTTTTTGTGCTCAAGGATGGAAGCGTAATTAGATTTTTTAGTCAGATATTTTCTTGGTTGTTTTGGAAATCTTTGTATACTTGAGAAGATCAGTGAAACTAGTTAGAATAGGTACTGTATATAAATAAGCTAAACTTTGAGCATTAGAGTACAACTGTGGTTTTCAATATGTTTTCAGTTCAGTGGTTCACTTTTTAGTTTGGCATCCAGTATGGTTTAGTTTCTAGGCATGATGAATCCATAACCAAATGGAGTCACTTGTGCAAAACCTTTTCAGTTGCATAGAATAAGTAGTTTTGGTTTCAGAACAGGCGTAGGTAAAATGACAGGGTTTAGGGTTTGACAAGGTTGATTTCAAGTCGCCCAATGGATGAAGGCACGTGGTCTAATGTTCTTGGCGCTTTGCAAGAATAAACCATACCTAGATGGATCCTATGTTAGAACAAATGTTGAAATATGCAAAATTTGTGTCCCTCGCCAAAATGTTTTGTCAAGTTGCGCTAGTTTTAAATCCTTGTGTCGCCTGACGTAAGATTTTTAGCCGTAGCAAACCTCTAAACCTTTCTCCATTTTCTTCAATCTTCTCTACCATCAAAATCTGAAAACCTTGCATCATAATTTGTCAAAAGTTTCAAAGCTTCACATCCAATTTGTTGAGGCCCTCCCATCTCTCTTTGTTTGCAATTCCTCAAAAAGGGTCTTAAAAACACCAAATAACGTTTGTTTGCTAAACCAAACTACAATTATAGTTATATATAGTTATAATTATATATAAATTGTATTGTTTTAAAATTATTTTGTATAATTTTAAAATAATATTTTATTATTGTTTTAAAGGTTTGGTTAAAAATAAAAAGATTTAATCTATCCAAATCCTAGGTCACATAAATCCTAGGTCATATGTGAGAAAAGACCAAGTATAGAGTTTCAAGCCCAAAATCCTTTATTATTTTCAATAAAAATATCCAAATCCTAGTTCATATGTGAGAAAAGACGAAGTATAAAGTTTCAAGCCCAAAATCCTTTATTATTTTCAATAAAAACATTTGACCAATTACCCCATAGGACCATTCTCCAATTAAAGCACCAAACAACGCACATACAACATAACACAAGTTAACAGAAACCGAGCGCACAAGCATCAAACCAAGTCACAAGGTTGGATCCCACGAGGGAAATTCTTTGATCAACGCATCGATGCAATTTACATCCACCGGTACATATAAAAACTTGATAAGAGTTCTTCCTTGACACATGTGGGATATATCCCAAAACTTAAAAAATAATAAATGCAGGTTTTAAACGAAGTGTCTGAAGGAATATCAAGGTGTCTACAAAATCCCAGGGATCAGATATTCTGTGTTTGATCCATGGAGGTTTTGGTTTTTCGTTCTGTGGGTTGATTGGTTGTGCTTGGATCAACTTCTTTCCTTGGGGATTAGCATTGCAAGAAATGAGTCTCCATGCTTCAACTATAAAATGGCATGGCCTCGACCTCTTTGTCTCAGACCTCTCTGTCATTGATCAACTGAGATATTAGTGGGATTCTTGTTTCCAAATATATTTCCAATTTGGCTACTACCAATATTGGTTTCTCCACCATGAATGCTCTCGCTGCAACAAGTCGTAATTTCAAGCAAGCAGCTCGGCTTCAGGGACTGGATGCCAAGCTTGAATGACAAATTATAGAACAAGTGAAAATATTGTTTTTTAAACCTATCTATTAATCCTATAATTTGCAGAAGACCTGGTAGAGAGAGAGAACTGGATGTCTTTACTAGATCCGAAGTTCGCATGTTAAATGATGATATGCCATAGGCACAAATTTCTATAGCTTTAGAGGAGTTTCGTCGACAGATCCAAATTCTACTGCATTGATGGTTTTGCAAACATGGGGTCAGAACCTGCATGGAATTTTTCATTGCTCAAAATGGAGGACCACCAAGTACCAGAGGGTGAGATAAAGAATATATTGATGGTAGCTATTGGTTTGGAAGGATTTGGAGGCATTCTCTTTATCTTCGACAACACTCTGGGGGCATACTTGCTTCTCTTTCCTGGCATCTGTGACACCCATCATGCGTGCACCATGGGCAATTATGAGCACCATCTAATCGTTCAACACATACTCAGATCGATGATGGTTGGATTATTCGGGTCTTCAAACGTCCCCGCTGTTTAAACCAAAAGCTATATGGATTGGTCAATGTTTCTTGCGCCACGTTCCACTTCGAAAGTTTCGGCCACCAGGTGATTTCAATTGTTAGTTCACATTTTCGCCAGAAGGCCCGAAGTCAAAGTTCCATGACACATTTTATTCTGAAGGCCCGAAGTCAAGTTTCCACAACTCTTTTTCGCCCGAAGTCAAGGTTCATTGCACTAATTTACGTCTCGGTCATTGTTCCACATGCAATGTTCCTTTTGATTAATCGTATACTACAGGATTTTGGCTCCCTCCGTATCTTAGCAGTGATGGTGGTCTTTTCTTTCCAGATCCATCGAAAGGGAAGTTTTCAGGTCTTCGTCGTTTGATAAAGATCACTAGAGAAGAATATTTTAATGTGACAGAATCCTTATCGTATCAAGACCTAAATTGATCGAATCCAAGGCCAGGTCGTATCTCTGGCTACAAACGGTTGGGGTTTTGTATCGCCAGGTCCAGTCTTTGAATTCATCATAGTCTTGCCAACATCTTTTATCTGGTTTTGTTTCTTGTACTTGGGTACATCATTGCCTGATTTCCAATTGTAATCTATTTTGGACCTATGAGAAGAGCTAGGAGATGAGACAAAACTGATCCAAGTGTTCAAGGGAAGCAATCATGGAAGGCAGAGTCCAGTTCGTTTTGTTTCATATTTAAAGCATGTCATTGCCAAAAGAGGTCGGATGGATGTATGGTTCACTCACAGAGGAAATTTTGATGGGTTTCAAAATGCATTGCCATGGATGACGTTCTATTTACTGTATCCCTTCAAGACCAACATTCAAGGGATCTGCTCCAATTAATCTCACAGATCGTCTTCATCAAGTGTTGCATTGGGCTCTTGGATCAGGAAAATTTTTCCTGAGCAAGCATTGCCCCATCTGGTATGAATATGGATGCAAGTTGAAATGATTGGAAAGACTATCATATATAAATACAACTGGGTATCCATGGATGTCCTTACCCTTGTTATCTTATTACACCTTACCTGCTATATGTTTTCTCACTCGAAAATTTATAATTCCAGAGATTAGTAATCGTGCTAGTTTGTGGTTTATTTCTCTCTTCGTGTGCATCATTAAAACTGGTGTGTTGGATATGCGATGGAGCGGGGTTGGTATTGATTATTTGTGGAGAAACGAGCAGTTTTGGGTGATTGGGGGTGTGTCAACCCATCGTTTTTATCTCTTTCAAGGATTTATAAAGGTACTTGCTGGTGTTGACACAAATTTCACTCTCTAAAGGCAGAGATGTTGGTAATGATGAAAACAATAAAACCACACAACATTGACACAAAGAGTGTCTACGAGAAAGAGCCACATCCAGAGCTGCGTCCAAGCGCCCACAAAAATGTCAAATTGTTCACAGATGTTGAGTGTCCTCAAGATAGAGTTCACCATTGAAGGAATTTGTGAGTATAAGGTCAATGCTCACAAGAAGAAATGTTCAGAAATCTCCAAAGAGTTTGTGGGTTATTAGCAACAATACCTCAATATGCAAATGGGACAAAAATGATAATTTCATTGCCTGGAGTAATGAGTCCAGAGGATGTTGCTGTAACTGGTGCAAATGTGTGTCTGAGAAGGAATGGGAAACACAATTTTACATGGTTGTATGGTTCTGAATATTGCACGAGGATACATAGCAAATGACATCTAGAAAAATCTGCAAGCAAAAAATCAGATCAACAGGTGGAGGATTTGATCTAGATTTAAATGGATACAACTAACAATTATATCCATCATTCTAGGCATAGAATCATTGGCAGTCAAAGGATAGGTGGAAAAAGGAGATAATAGTTCCATATTAGATTTTAGTGATTCAATCTATTTGAGACACTTTGTTATATTTTCCAGATTTAAAGGAATCATTTGAAGACATAATTGGAAATTCAGTTTCCACATCATGCACCAAAGGCACAAGGAGGGTTTTTAGCACTAGAAGTCACCTCCAGGTTGTGTTGGAGGTAAGCCCAGTAGCCATCATAGTTTAGGTGGATTAAAAGGGTGTGAGGTGGGTGAGTAAGCGAGACTTTAAGGAAAGGAAAGACAACAAGATCACTCGGATGGAGTGATGAGACAGTGGGCTGTGGAGTCATAAACATTCTTCTTATTGAAGGCATTTAAGCTCCCTTTCAGACAAAGGATTTAAGTGGTTGTGGGAAGGAGAAAGGTAGAAAGTTTTTGAATGATAAACCATAAAAATGGGCAAGATGACAGCAAATCATCTACCGCCTCAGGAATCTAGAAATCAGAGGGTTTAGAATGATCCAGACAAGAAGAAAAACCTAGGACATCCTATTTGAACCACCATGAAATATGGGCATAGCCGAGAAACAAATCCTCCATCTCCTCAGGAATCCATAAATAAATTAGAGATTACATTGAACATGAGCAGAAAAGCATAAATGTACATTTGAACCGTGAAATATGGGCATGATGGCAATAGATCCTCCATCACCTCGGGGAATCCATAAATCGGAGAGATTACATCCATACAAGAAGAAAAACAAAAATAAAAACTAAAAAGACTAGTGCGATATAAAAACTTAAAGGAATCTTCATTAACATAACAATTTACAATCGGTCCTGGGAACTGCAACAAAAATATAATCATAACAACTCTCAAAGCTTTCCCCGGTCTGGGCCAAAACTCCCCCTTTACAAAATCTAAATTGATCTCTTTTATACTTAGATAAGTGCGGAGCTCGAGTGTGATCTGATCACTACATCCAAAGCCTTGCTTGGAGCAGTCTTCTGTCATACTGTGCATGTATCCCTATGTCATATGCGAGTTCGTGGCATGGGTTTGCAAGAAAATATATGTTCACAAAGGGTACCACAGGATGACAGTTAAGTCCCCACGGTCGAGCCTTCCATTCCTTCCATTTACTGGAGTGAGTGAGGGGTTTCAACCACCTGACTTTATTTTCATTAACTACCACCCTCTCGGGATCGCCATGAGACTTAAATCTCGGTGACCGATGCTCTCGATGGAGCGCCATATAAACGTAATGATTAGCGGGGATGCTAGAAGTCATTATAAGTTTAAACTACCTCTTTGTGCCCACAATCCACCACCTTTCGCCGCAGTAGCACTTCATTTCATGGTTTCAATTCTTGATTACGCTCCAAGGGAAAATTATCATGACCCCAAATGTTTGCATCCCCATGAAATGGACCAAAATGATTAAAAGTAGATCTCACCGTGAGGAAATCGCTGGGCCGAAGGATTTATGATCAAAGGGCTCAAATCTACCCTCTTTAAGATCAATGGTACGGATGCAGTATGCGCTATGATGTTCGAGAGGCTCTTCACGATGGTTCCAACTGCTCCCTCTGGACCAGCTTTCCACGCCATGACCTCGGATTGTGACCCTGGCCCCAACTACTTGAGCACTTCCTGATTTCGCATTTCGAGTTTGTGCCTTTCTCCATGCGAAACCTAGAAATCACGAAATCAGCGATTTCTCAATACGCTATCAGTGCTCCTCTAGTTGGATGGCCGGATCATTTCATGAGGATTCGCATTTAGCGATTCCTCGTAAATTTCCCTCTTACTTTCAGGCTTCGTGAAATGTCAGCGAAAAGTTGATCCAGTCAGATTAAAACTTTTCGTCCCACTTGATCTTGGGCCTTTTACCCACAGCACTAAGCCGAGAAAATTCGGATCGAATACCAGTGGTCGGTTCGATGGATCAGCAGGCCAAGAGGCCCGAGGCACATTAGCGATGGATTTTTCATCGACCCGAATTATATTGCATGCTGTGTAGAGATTTCACCCGACTTTGGATGAAGAACAATTGTGGGTTTTTTAAGCCTCCTTTCACATTTGGTCATCCAATGGCCAACTCTAGAAAACATGCCCCACAAAATATGTGATAACATTGGAAACCATGGGGATAGAGTCCTCTAGCGAGGCTCTAAGATTTCCTTTGCGGTTCAGTGTTACATTTGGGCTATGGAGTCAAGCTCAAAAACACCATGTTGAGGGAAAATGAAGTTGATAAGTAAAAAAATAAACACATATTCTCCAAGGGCTTATTTATGTATAATCCTAAACTAATAAAATATTTTACACAGCGCTAGGTGAATGCAAAATTCCACCATAGCCATTCAAGCAACTTCTTGAATAGAATCTCCTTCCTTTTGTTGATGATCACAAACAGATGGTTACACCATCTGTTGATGATGGTGTAACCGTGATAGCATAATGGTTACATCCTTTAGCTTCTATCCTAAGGCTAAGGTTAGGATGAAGCTGGTGATTCAAAATATGAAGGAAATACAACTCCATGTATTCCTCCACGGACTCATAGGACAAGCGACAAACTACAGAAAATTTATAACAGGAAACCTTCTCTGCTACACAACTGATCACACATGGCTGAATATCTATGGTAGGCACAAGTGGGTGAATAGTCGATGCAGGATGACCGGTCCCAGGCGATGGCTACTCACTTATAGGCTCTAGACAGGAGATAAACTACCCCTTATGATGCTCCTCTTATTCTTCATAGCTCTCCCAGGATCAGATTCATAATCACCATATCGGGAACCTTGGGAAGCTCTTCTTTCTCATGTTTCTTAGTGTCTACTTGAGGTCCAAGATGGTTGATTTCCTTGTAATATTTTTCTTTGTGAGCGAGAGAATAAAGGCTCTTCAACTTTGTTCTTGGAAATCCTTCATATCCATCTCATAATCACGATTCATAGTTGTCATATATAGGCTAGTTGCTCCTCTAGTCAACAAACTACGATGTGGGGCTCTATTGCTCTTCGTCTGAATATTCATCAAAGCTAGGGACAACACGAACCTCAGGGGAGGCGAGAAATCAAGGGCCTCTATGGTTATGAAATCTTCATTATCATTCTCAATAGAGCTGTCAAGAACATTAGCCTCAAAATTTTGGAAAATCCTCTATGCTTTGTTCATATTCCAACCTTTCTAGTTGGGAAATGATATATTTTACTAGTTCCATAACTTTGCCCAAAACATCTTCTTCCTCCTCATATATTTCATTAGAAACAACCATATCTTGATCATGGCCATCAAATTCCTTAAAACAATTATGACAGATTAATTCAAAGGAATAATGCAACGGCAATGCTTATTAAAGGCTGTGAAGCCGCTCTTGGGAAATGCTAGCATGGCTTAAGGATCGTTACCACTCACGAGCATCCCAGTCCAATGAGAACATGAACATCTTCATTAATACATCCTCATGATATCTCATTGTCATGAGTTCATGAAAATCATGGAGATGTCGAGTAGAGTTGTCCTCTTTGTGCTCTCTAAATGTGGGAAAATAATCACCCATTCATCCATAGTAGGGACAACAGTTAGGAAAACTAGGAACAACATAAAAATTAAAGGAGCAAACCTTCGAGCCAGGGATTTTTGTCCATTTCGAACCCGGTGTCGATCGATTCTCTAATCGTAGATCGCCAAGTGGAAGATATGCAACATGAGTGTGTCGTTTCTTGGTCCTGCATCAAAGACCGAGATTTGATCATTTAATGTTTTCTCCCAGGGGGGCTACCCGGAGTGTAGCCGGGGAAAGCGGTCCATCACCCCGAAACAATGCGATATGGTGGAGTGCATACGGTGGATTAAGCGGGGTGAAATCCGCAATCTTCAAGGTTCACGATTTGATGCACCGAACCAAAGTTCGTTGCCGTTCTCTAAGGAAGATATCTTCTTTAAGTCCCTGGAAATAGTGCCGGAAATGTTAGCATGGGAAGTCACCTCACGGTTAAATGGCCAGTAGCCATCATAGTTTAGGTGGATTAAAAGGGAGTGAGTGGGTGATTGATTGAGACTTTAAATAAAGGAAAGACAATGGAGATCACTACATATCGATTGATGGGCCCATTGGGCTATGGAGTCATAAACCGTCTTCTCAATGAAGGCATTTAAGCTCCCTATCGGACAAAGGTTTAAGTGGTGGTAGATAGGAGAAAGGTTAGAAGTGTTTGAATGATAAACCATAAAAAATGGGCAGATGACAACGAGCCTCTTGCCTCGGGAATCCAGAAATCAGGGGGTTTGCAATGATCTAGACAAGAAGAAAACATGGGACATTCGTTGAACCATGAAATATGGGCATGACAACAACAAATCCTCCATCACCTTAGGAAACCATAAATCAAAGAGATTACATTGAGACAAGAATGAAATAGAAGCGTCGAACCATGAAAGATGGGCATGACAAAATCCTCCATCGCCTTAGGAATCCATAGATCGGAGAGATTACATCAGGACAAGAAAGAGAAACATAAAATGAAGACTAATAAGATGGTATGATATAACAACTAAAAGGAATCTTAATTAACATAACAATTACAATCAAACCCTCGACCTTAGAACAAAAATATCTGAGTCCTTAACAATCTCCAAATCTTTCCCCGATTGGGTAAAACTCCCCTTTACACAATCTAAATTGATCTCTTTTATACTCAAATCCCGATTGCCGACTCTCAAAGTGCGATCTGATCCCGCACGTCAAAACCTTTCTTGGGAGGCGGTCTTACGTCATCGCAGTACATGTATCCCTCTAGTAGGCTAGCAGGCTCATTGGCATGGATCTGCAAGAAAATCTATTCACAGGGGTACCACGGGCTGACGATTAGGTCCCCACGGGAACCCATGCCTTCCATTTATGGAATTAGTTTTCAACACCAACTCTATTTTAGTTAACTTCCTCCTCTTCGAGATCTAGCGAGACTTAAAATCTCGAGGCTGACCCATGTGATGCTCGGATGGGGCCATAATATAAACATGTGATTGTGGAAATTTTGATGGAAAGTGGTATGGGTTATGTTGTTCTTGAGTTTATACTTGGAGCATCAAAGTATAATGTCAGGCATCGAGAAATAAATAAGGTTTTAGTGTTGACAAGAAGATCAATACATTTAATAAAATGAAGTTATGGCAGATTTCGAAGTTGTCTATTCCTAGCTTCCCAACGTTTGCGGACACTTATGTCATGTCCAATCACTGCCCATGAGCGTTCAAGCTCAACACGGGTATGGCGGTCTCTAAGATGGTAGTAAACAAGGTTAAAGAAATGTTGGTTTGATCATTAAAATTTGGGCTTATGTTAAGAACGCCTTACCAGCGAATGCAGTCATGGAGAAAAGAAATAATCAAAGGATCTGTTGTTTTTTTTAATATTGCCTTTTCTACTTTCAAGTATATGAGAAAAGTTCCTAAATTCGAATTAATAACATAACAATTTCGGAGAATTAGATCTCTTTCATTATCGAGTTAAATTTGAAAATAATGAATGTGATGAGAGTAAAACATAAAGATGTTAAACAAAGCAAGGTTTCAATCACAGAAGAATCTCACTCTACTTTCTGAAGAAAATATATGATGTAACCTTTAATGAAGCATAAAAATGTAGCAATCTAACTAACTCTCGGGTCTTATATTTGCTAATAGAAAACACAAAGGAAAATATATAAGCAATCAGATAACTAAATGAAGCATATAACCACAATATATGTTGTACTAAATTTGATTAAAGTTGTCATCAAGGCGATATGAATAAAGATGCTGAAATGAAGACAGGAAGAGACACATAACTCAGGGTTGAAAAAATATGGAGTCTCAGGTTTGCACTTGTCTTAATTCTCGAAAGGAGAGATTTCTCTATTACAATTGGAAAAAAACCAACCCCTCTTTTAGTCTTTTGAAAATATATTTATATAAGAGGTTATCAACCCTAGAAGGCGGTTGAAATTCTCATTATTCCTAGCTAATAATGGTTTATAAAATGAAAACTTGAACCATTAGACTTGGTTCTTTTCTATTTCTTTCTCATACTAGAAGAACATTTATACATATGTTACTTCATTGAATCTTCAAATTGCTTCCCTTCACCTTGCTCGAGACATTTGATGCACCTACTTAGAAATTATACTAATAGTCTAGAAGGTTACGTCACATATTTTATCCTCAAAAGATACAACTTCTTTTTTAATTGTGGCCTTTGTCTTCAATCCTTATATCTTTGAATTTTATTGATTGTAACTGTAAATTTGTCTTTACCAATCATCTATCTATTTGAGTGATGTCAACCTACTTTAGTTGTGAAATTTCAATCTGAGCTTCCTTTAAGCTCTCTTTGATGTCAAGTTGATGTTTTACAATGTTGATTTGTCCTAATATATCAAAACAATCATCCTTTCCAATGGCTAGTGATTATTTATTTAGCAAATCAAAAACCTCTTCACAATCCTCTTTTTATTTCTTTGGCCATTGTTTTACTCTCGGCGATATTGGCCTCCCATGCCTTCAATATTATATCACCTCTAATTTGTTCCGCAACAATCAATATGGGAGCTACAGGTACTCCTTCTCTAGCCCAGGTAACTTGTACTTTTGAAAGGTGGTGGGGGTTGTAGTAACCTCTCCCTTCTTTGAAAGCCCGATATTATCTAATAGTTGATTTACTTCACGAAAATGATTTTTTGGATAGTCTCTACCTTAGCCAAAAGGATTTTTTGTGCTATTTCCAGTTTCTTTGCTTGCACGATGCTTGAGCTTGGAACATTGCTATATCCATAACCATTTTTTCGATTGGAATTTACCTTGTTTTGTAATTGTTTAATCAACTCATCTTGCTGGACAAGACTGGACTTGAGCAGTTGGATTTCCTGTCTATCAACATCTCTAGCCTTTTCAAGTCCTTTATTGAACTCATCTATGATATTCTTCTCTATATTCCTTATTTTATCTCGCAACTAACTTATCATCTGATTCCTCTACTTCAATATTTCTTTTAGGTTATCAACTAAGAATAGGTTAGTTGTTTCAAAATCTCCCAAAGATCCTGATACCTCTGTAGCAAAGTCTCCTTCTTCCAAATTTTGTCCATCCAATAATATTTTGTGCCTTTTGACAATTTCACCTTCTTAATATTTTGTGCCTTTTGACAATTTCACCTTCTTTTTGGTGTATTTATTTCTTCACCACAACTTTCCTTTTCTTACTGAAAAAGAAATTGGTAGGAGGTATTTCTTCAATAGGGATAGGCGTGAAATCCCCTATGAATATTACCTCTGCATTAGGATTTCCTTTGGTGAACTGTAATGGCGTGATAGCCTCAATGGGGTTGTCGATTTTTGTGGATAACTGTTTTTCGGCTTCTTCTGTAGTTGATTTCTCCGATGAAGACAATGGCCTATCTTCTCCTTTATTTATTAGTGTCTCTTCTTGATTTTTGGGCGAGTTATATGATACCTTTGTTGCCTGAGTACCTTCTTTCTCAGTTGAGACCTCAGATTTCTCTAAATTTTCCAGGTTTTAATATTTGCTAGAGATTCTGGATTCTGGATTTTGGGTTTCTGTTTGTTGTGTAGTTGGAGACTTTGGGTTTTCCCCTTGTAATACTTTTGGAAGACTACTTCTTTGATGTTTTTGGAAATTGTAAAACTCAACGATTTCACCAAGTGGTAGAGATCGAACTTGGCTCAGAACTTCTTGGTAAGATCTTACCCTTCGGAACATTTCCTCCTGAGGGGACTCCTCATGCTCATATTTTTTTAGATTACAACTGGCCATATGATTACCCACGACCTTTTGTGGGTCCTGTTTCTTGAATTCAACATGAACTAGTTTTATCTCTTCTAAGGCTACAACCTCCACTCTGGAATG
>SNQJ01S0155222.1:0-10350 GCA_010110895.2 Picea sitchensis
AGGGCCATGCTCAAGTCGCTCCTGCTCTCGGTACTCCATGTCTAGGACCATGTGGGCCTCGAGACATGATCTCCTAGTTATCCCTAGATATCGGGGATAACAGGCACCACTGTCTATGAGCCAAGTATCCTCTCCAGGTGTCACAGATCCCGAGAGGGTGGAAAACAAAACATAATCTTCAATTTCTTCTTTAGTCACCTTCTTGGGTGGCTCATCATCTTCAATTGCATGGGCATGATGTCTTTTGTTATTTCTCTTCTTGTATTCTTCCCTTCTGGCAGGACAATTCTTAGCAATGTGTCCCATCTTATCACAATGATCACATTGATAAGAGGAGCAATCCTTTTCTTTTCTTTGACCCTTATGATATTTCTGGAATCTCCTTGGAAGGTGAGATTCTTTATGGAAGTGGGTGAATCTCTTTGGGGAGTGAGATTCTTTATGAAGGTGGGTCTCCTTTTGGAAATGAGACCTTTTCTTTCCTCCTTTAGCATGAGTAGCTAGGGCTTGATCTTCATCTCTTAAGAGTAGGACTTCTCGGTTGGCTACTCTTACTTCTTCTTGAACACATTCTTCCCATAAACTGTCAAAATGGAGTTTCTCCTTTGTTGCACAGATGGTTTGGATGAAGGCATCCCAAGGTCTTGTGAGACCATTAAGAGTTGTCATGATGAGCTCATCTTCATCCAAGTTGTCTCCAATTGCTTCTAATTGTTCTTTGAAATGAGTAACATTAGAGAAATAGTCTTGAACTGTTTCTCTTTTCCGCATCTTTGTATTCTTAAGTTGGGTTCTCAAGTTCATCTTCCGGTTAAAGTTCTTTCCTTCATACATTTCGGTTAGGGCATCAAACATCTCTTTTGGAGTATTCTTAGAAGACACTTGAGGGATCAAGTGGTATTTAATTGAATCTGCAATTATCCTTTTGGCCCTAATCATATCCTTCTTGTACTTCGCTTTGGCTGCATCTTCTTCGTGTTCCGGTACATTTCTTTTATAAATTTTGCAAGGTCATTCTCTTCAAGAATGAGTCCAATTTTGTACTTCCAGGCACGAAAGTTTTCCACACCTTCTAACTTGTCAACAAGCTTGGTGTTTGCAAACATCTTGACCTGGGGCTAGGAAAATGACCTAAAAATGAAAGTGCTCAGAAAGTGAATCTGAACTTATCAAGAGATGCGTTAGACTGAGGCGAGTTGGTTGTAGTTGACTATTTCCAAAAATTCCAAGTTTTACCCCTGGAAACTTGACCTGCACAAATCTGGACTGGTACTTCTGGTACTGGTTCTAGTTTCCTGGTACCAGCCAAAACTAGGGTTTGACTTTCCAGAGAATCTGGCCACTAAAAAGGTGCGCTCAAGCTGCCAAAAGATTCACTAGGGTAGGGCGCACTTCCCTCAATGATTTTTAGTCAGAAATTATTCTCCAATAAAAAGCCCTAATTTTATTGTACAACAACAGTGACGTTTTTAGATACCCAGTGACAGGTGCTCTATTCAGTCAAGCTCTGATACCATGTTAAGTTTTAATTGTTGTTATTAGGTTCTTTTTAATTAACTAGAGAATTTCCAAAACAACAGCATAAGTAGGATCACTGAAAGAAACACAATCACAAGGTACACAACATTTTATCTTGGGAAACCCTCATGGGGGAGAAAACCCAACAAAAACTTCCTCAATGATAGATTGCCAATACAATGCCAAGACTAAAGACCAAACCAGCAAGAATAACCTAGGACTGAGCATGCGCCTCTCTTCTCCTTCTTGCAACTGCAGCTTCCTTCAAAAGATGTGCACTAGAAGTGTGAGTGAGCGAGTGAACAAATGAGGCGCCCTCCTCACTTATAAATACTAGTTGAGGAGGCGCTAGGGTTGTGTCTCTTCACCAAGTAGGGTCGACTTCTTCCAAGAGTGGTTAAAACCACTTTATAAACCCTAGGGGCCGACTTTACAAATACCACCATATAAATATGGTTTGAGCAATCCACAAAAGGGGATTTGGTCTTATACAAGACCCGACATGATCAATCCACAAAAGGGGATTTGATCTATAAGATAATAACTCAATTATAATTAGAACATTCTTTGACGTTACAATATTTCAACATAATATTCAAGTGTTACTAAACTAGCAATAGCAATAACAATAATAAAATTCTAAAGACTATTATTCTAGTTACAATACTTACTTAAACTGCAGCAATATAAAATATCAAACCTGATATGCAAGCCTAGAGTTTGGTTTTCACTGTCCCACTTGAGTTGTCTTTTGTTCTTGATACATTTGGTATCAGATGGTCTTTTATTGAGTCTGTCAAGATCCTCTTGGCCTTGACCTCATTCTTTCATTTCATAGGCTTTCCGGAATCCAACCTGTAGGAGGCTTCTCCTACCCTTTTAATGGGATACTGATAGTCATCACCTAGCTTCACCTTTTGAGGTGAATCTTTCTAAACTAGATCTGAGAGAGATTCCTTATAACCAGTCATGTGCTTAGAGGCACCACTATCAATAAGCTATGTGTCACTTCCATGAGTGACTGTACCTGTAAGAGCTAAGATCAATACATATTCTTCACTTGAGTCTTCTTCTTTGGCCTTCACTTGAGTCTTCTTCTTTGGCCTTCACTTGAGTCTTCTTCTTTGGTTTTATTATGATCATGTTCATCATCTTCTGTGGCATGAGCATGATGTCTTTTATACTTTCCTTTTCTGACCTGACCTTTGGAGTTGGGACAGTTTATGGCAATTTGTCCCATCTTTTGACAAATGAAGCATCTGTAACTTGAGAAATCCTTCTTGAACTTGTGAGTCTTTTGTAATCCATGAGGTTTCTTATGTGAGTGAACTTCCTTATTGTTCTTTCCTTTTCTGGCATGAGCTACTAGGGCTTGGTTTTCTTCATCGCCTAGTTTCTCTTCTCTTGCTGCCAATTTGGCTTCTTCCTGAGTACAATCCTCCCATAGTCTGCTAAACCTAATTAGCCTTCTTCTTGAACATATACCCTGAATGAATGATTCCCAAGATCTAGGGAGACCATTCAATGTAGTCATCACCAACTCAACTCTCCGATTGTGTCTCCAATGAATTCTAGTTGTTCTTTGATCTTAGACACCCTTGTGAAGTATGATTGGATAGTTTTTTAACTCTGCATCTTCACATTCTTGAGTTGTGTTCTCAAGGTCATCTTCCAATTAATGTTCTTTCCTTCATATAATCGAGATAAGGCATCAAACATTTGCTCGGGAGTTGTTAATGATGAGACATGGGGGATCAAATGATACTTGATAGAATCAACAATGATTCTCTTCGCCTTCACTAGGTTCTTTTTGTACTTTGCTTTGGCGTCATCTTCATTGGGTTCTGGAACTTCTTCTTTTACAAAATCTTCTAGAATGAGCATCACTTTGTACTTCCATGCTCAAAAGTTATCAACACCTTCAAGCTTCTCATCAAGCTTGGTATTGGGTGCCATCTTGTGCTTGAACAATACAATAAAAAGTTAAAACTTTTCAAAGAAAGGTTTTGTACTTACCAGAGAGTGCTATGCCAAGGTGACCAGTTCCAACTTCAATTCTGCAACTGCCAAGAACTAGGGTTTATGAGGAAACCCTAATTTTTCAAAATGTGAATTTTGGAATTCTACTCGGAGGGAAAGGTGCGCCCTCCTAAGGCAAGTTCCTTGGAGGTCTTACTTTGACCAACTCCCTTCAAAAAATAGGTGAAAGCACCTTCTAGGGTTTTGTGCAATTGTAGGTAGTTGCAACACCAGTTGCAGTTTACAAAACTTCGTCAAACTAAGAATCTAATCCCAAGGAAAGATGCGCTAGGGTTAGGAGAGTATCCCTATGGTCTTAGTTTCCCCAGCGAGCTCTTCTAAACTGTGCAAATGGCTTCTTTCAGGCCCGCTCTGATACCATGTTAAAATTCTTCTCAAGCAGTTAAGTGTGTGTAGTATTCTTAAACTTTAGTCTATTAAAACAATAACTGCATGCATAAGGATCGCTGAAAGAAAAACATCCACAGTATACACAAGATTTATCATGGGAAACCCTCGTGGGGGAGAAAGCCCAATAAAGCTTCTTCAATATAGATTCTTCAACAAGTACAATGTCTCTCTCAAGAGAGATCTCACCAAAACAGAAGATCCACCAGAAACCCTAACCAGAACAGAGTAGCGCACCACTAGACCAAGATAGTCCTTCACCAAATAACCAAACCCCTTCACTGGAACACCTTTCCTTTGTAGCTGCATCACTCCTCCTATGTAGCTGTGTCACTCTCCAATACTTACGCATTGTGTGAGAGAGCTTGTTGTGTGTTCTCCAAATGAGGCGCTAGGCCTCTTATAATTACAAGTTGGACTGCCCAGAATTAGGTCAAGGCCGACTTGTCCACTTTACTCTTCAAATTTACATTTGACTTGTCAAGGCACAATAGGGCTGACTTTTACAAAGGCACAATAGGGCCAACTTAACAAATATAATATAGCATTATCTTTTAGGGTTTTGTCTTGGTCAAATACAATATGAATATAATAATAATATCTTCCGAAGCTACTCAAACTTCAACATCAAGAAGATCTAGGAAAGTGCTCAGGGGCTCTTAATTCAACTTTCATTGCCCTAATCCCAAAAATAAATGATCCTACCACTTTTGAAGACTTCAGACCAATTTCTCTCTGCAACAATGTCTACAAAATCATTTCGAAGGTGATAGCTAACAGGCTAAAAGGGATGTTGTCTAGTATGATTTCAGAAAAACAATTTGGGTTTCTGTTCAATAGCCAGATCCATAATATCATGGGTGCTACTCATGTTAGATTTTACTGCACCTCAGCTCTGGTCTATGTCTTAGACAGTTATATGCAAATTTAACTCTATTTGAACTGTAAGCATAAACACACTGAGATGCCTAACCATTTAGCACAGCGGAAAATAGAACTAGCAATTAGATCATACACAGGTACACATAAATTTCAAGCCCAAAAATCATGTTCTTAAACCAAGAACCAATGGGCTACCGTACCAGGGACAATGGCCCAAACCTTACACAAAGAATATGCCAAAATTCACTTACAAAGTACAGTTGAAACCTTCCTTGGTTTCCCTGCCAAACCTGGTCCAAGTCTGCCCTTAGGATACTGTTACAACAGCCTTCCAGGTTGTCCTCAATCTCCCCTCCAAGCTGATCCAAAAGTCACTAAATCAGCCCTCAAGGGGCTGTCCCAAATTCTGGCTTGTGGCAGCCCTTGAGGGATGGCTGTAACAGTCTCTTTCCTCCCACAGTCCACCTGGCTGTCCACTTGTGGCAGCTCCCTTTCTTGGCTGCCAACTGCCACAAGACATGTGGCTGTCCACACACCTGCTGCCACACACACAGGACCTGTAGCTGTCCAGACTCCACACACATGCTGCCACACACACAGCAGCCCTGTAGCTGTCCACACACTTGCTGCCACACACACAGCAACCTAGTGTCCACCTCCCTCACTGCTGTAACAACCTACAGCAGTCCTATAACCTTAGGACGAGGTGCTTAGGCTGCTGTCCAAGCCTGTGGCAGCCCTCCTCTAGGCCTGCAGCCTCTTCTACCCCTGTGGCTCCTATTCTCTCGAAGACCGAGCCCTTCTCAAGAGTCAATGGCTGCCTCAAAAATCCTAGAACAGTCCGCCTCTCTGCCCTCAAGAACGCCTGCCCAAACACAAGAAAAAACACAGAAAAGTGAGGCCTAACAGCCTCTCTTCATAGCTGGTAGATGTCTCCTAAAACCGTAGAAAATTTCAGACCTCTCTCTCATCCATTGTCTCCACTTGTGTTTGTCACAATGACTTGGATTCTTATTTATACATGTCCAAGGGGTGTGTGTCAAAAGTCTTTTCGCGTGTCAACTCAAATGTAGGCTCATGTGGGTGTGAAACCCCATCACAAATCCCCAAAGCCCATCACTAAGCCCATGAGGCCCCGACCTCATTTCTAAGCCGATTTTGATGAAACGAAAGGCTAAACTGATGCCAACAAAATTTCCCACAAGCCTGGCACCATGGCTTCTAGTGGGCATACCTCCCGAAGCTACAAAATCAACAGCTCAGGAATGCCTTCATTCAATAAAATTGGACAAGCTCCTAGATGTAGTGTTGAAGATTGATCTAGCAAAGCCTTTTGACAAAGTAAATTGGTTGTATTTAAGATTGGTTCTTTTGCAAATGGGGATGAATCTTCAATTTGTAAACTGGATCATGGGCTATGTGTCTTCAGCCTCCTTTGCAGTCCTTATCAATGGCTCTCCTTAAAGTTTCTTCAATGCCACAAGAGGCCTCAAGCAAGGCTGTCCCTTGTCCCCTTTCTTGTTTTTATTGGTTGCTGAAGGACTAAGTAGGATGATTAATGAAGCAAAAAGAGAAGGTTCTATCAAAGGCCTTAAAGTAGCAGGTGCTGTGTCTCTCACACATCTACTGTTTGTAGATGATATATTGTTATTTGGTCATGGATCTCTCAGGGAAATTAAGCAGTTTAAAGATCTTTAGGACATCTATTGTAGAGCTACAGGTATGGAGATTAACCTAAACAAATCCAGCATGCTTTTTAATGGCCTGGGGGCTGAACAGGAGAGGCAGATCTCTGAGGTTTTCCCTCTTTCTTTGGACCCTTTAGACCAAGGAGTGGAGTACTTGGGCTTCAAATTTAAACCAAATGATTACAGGTATGCTAATTGGCTGTGGTTATACAACAAAATTGAAGCCAAGGTTTCCTGCCGGTGCCATAGATGGTTGTCTCATGTAGTTAGATTGATTCTAGTAAAGTCAGTTCTGGAAAGCATTCCTGTCTATTGGGTTTCAATAGCCCATATCCCCAAAGGAATTCTGGATAAGATTAGGAAAAAATGCTGTAGTTTTCTCTAGACAGGGAAGAGGCAATCTAAAGGTATTCCTCTTGTTAAATGGTCAAAATTAGCAAGACCAAAAGAGTTAAGAGGCTGGGGCCTAAAGAACATTTATATCTTCAGTCAGGCTTTGGCTGCCAAAAGTATGTGGATATTCTTCTTCAATAAGCATCTTTTGGGAAAATTAATGAGAACAAAATACTTCAAAGACAGTTCTTTAGAAGAATGGATTAGAACAGAAAGAAAATGTCAAGGAAGTCTCAAATGTCTGGAAAGTTCGATAAAAGCTTTTCCACTTATTGGAAGATAGGCTGCCTAGAAAATAGGGAGAGGTGATAAGCTCAGATTAGGGAAAGATCCTTGGGTTGGTTGGTCCAGAAATTATAGACTGTCTAGTAACCTGATTGAAGAGCTCCAGGCTCAAGGATGTTCAATATTAGCAGATGTTTCTGGTGTAGGGTTTCCTGAGGGTTGGTCTCAAGCCTGGAAGTCAGCTGAAGACTTAAATTTGCAAGGTAACATGGCAGAAGAAAGGTCCTCTTATATTTCTCTTCTTAATCATAGTGCCATAGTCCTCCAGGATCAAGAAGATGAGCTTTTATGGACTAGAAATAAAGCTTCAGGAATTCAACTGCAATAACAGGGTATGAGACTTTGATTGAAGAAACACTGAATGAGGAAAAGACCTGGTGGTGGAAGCTGACCTGGAAGCTAGCTTGTCCTCTTCAAGTTAGAATTTTCACTCGGATTGCACTTTCCAACAAGATTCTTACCTGGGACTATGGCCAATAAAAAAACTGGATTGGGCCTGTTACCCCCTCATGCCTAGGGGTAACTAGAGGAGATCATGTCTCATGGCCCGCAATGAAGACAATGATGCCAACCATGATGATGATCAGCATGTCCACAAATAGCAGCCCAGCAGCCCCCCTCGTATTGCCTCTTCTATTTCGGATCGACCAAGCTCATCACATCCAGTCAACTCAGTGTATGGGAGATGGTAAACCAGCGTCACCATGAGGTATGTTAGTCCTTTTTTCATATTAAGTGTTGTTCCTAATTTACTAGCCATGTGAATGAGGATCATTGGTTGAAATTGGATAACGGATCACTAACTCAAGAAGTTATGTTTGTTTCCTTGTTTCACCTTGGTGGCCAACATCTATGCCCTAGTCCCGTGTTGTCACCGCCCAAGGCAAAAGGGGTACTACTAGGGGGCCCTCACAAAGGTAATGTTCTGTTTCTCCACCATACTTAACATCTTCCATCCTGGAGCCTATCACAGTACACTAAACTTCGGTAATGGGTCATGGTCCACTCTCTCATGCGAAGAGGTTTGAAGGCCCAGAGGTTGATTGTAGTGGCTAGCAAAAGAAGAATAAAGAAAGAATAATGCTAAAGAAAGAAAGAGAAAATAGCGAAAGACTCTTAATATCCAATCCATACTTGAGCTCTACCATTTTTGCATTCGCCCCAGTTCCAAGCAGTGATGCTATAGCTTGAAACCTTATAAAGCAGACTTGCAAATATGATAAGAGGACAATAAAAAGGTGGATTAAGGGGTTTGGAAAAACGTAGCGCTTAGTAAGTGGTAACTCAAGAGCAAGTGCACCCTCCACAAAGACACTCATAGGAATGGACTCAATGACACCATAAGCCATGAAGTAAGCCCAACACATACCGCTATCACACTTACTCTTGAAGGGTTCTTTTGAGCTAGGGAGACTTACGGATCAAAAATGTGTGGAGTTTTGAAAAGTTTCCCCCGAGACATATCCCTCTACTTGGGTCTTTTCTTCTATTGTTTTGGTTGGCACACCTAATAGTGTCAGATGAAGGTCCTCCCATATTCAAACTTGTCAACTTACATAAAGTCCTGAGCTAGTGTGAAATTTGATGGGGATACTTAATGTGAATTATTCATGTGGCTTATATCTTAGGTAACAACTTACTTTGCATGATTCAAGGATTGGTATATCTTATGAACATTGGTTTTACTTGATTTCATATTCTGTTTTGATCTTGATGCCCCTGACATGGTTCTTGAAGGACACCCCAAGCTTTCACCCACGACATTGTACCTCTATTGTAGGATACGACACGTGTGATGCAGGGTATTGAGTCACCCATTGGCTCGACACATTTAGATACAAGCTCTCAGATCTTCTGGACCTTGGACGATGGACACATGGGCTTGATTTTGACAGATATAGTCATGATGGCACATTTATGGGCAAGGAGCCCATACTCTAGAAAATACACCCACTAATTACCCAACCATTTGATGGAGGATGTTGCACTTGGTTTGGCTTGGACAACATACAGAGATGATGTACACCCTCCTCCACCATGCATAACATCCTTCACACTTGGACACTGGGCCCTTTTGATGATGACATCATGCTAGGGCTTGATGCAGATGTTGGGGTTTTCCTACCACATGGACACCACAAGATGATTTCAGGTGGCATGGCAATTCTTCAACCTTGCTTGCACTTTGGATGATGACACATGGCCTTGGGAGGCCCTCTTTCACCCCTAGGAGGCTTAATGTCACCACATGTGTAGTTTTAACTTTTAAGATTTATATTTGCATTTATTATTGTTGTAGAGGCTATTTTAGAGGGGTCGGCCCCACTTGTAACTTAAAATTATAACATTTTGTGGACAAAAGCACTTGTTTACCTCATATAAATAGAGGGAGTGCTCTTTTCATTTTTTCATCATCACATCTCTCACATTTGTGGGAGAGCTACTCTAGAAAAGTTCGTTGTCTTTATCTCTTGTCTCTTGGATCTAGTGCACTACTCTTGGAGGAGGATTTTTTCTGGATGTTTTGCTTTCTTGGATGATATCTTGTTGCAACTAGGGTTTCTCTTGGCATAGTGACTTGGATAAGTGAGTAATTTGCTTTAAGTTTATGTGTTTTTTCATGGTATAATTGTTAATTTCTATCTTGTTGCATGTTACTTTGTCCTAATAAAACCCTAGGAAGGAGACATAAGTCTTTCTCTCCTTTAATACTTTTCTTTGTCCAAGATTGGTGAAGGCATTAGGAGACCTAGTCTCTTGCTAAGAGTCAAAGGCTTAAGGCCCAAGAGACTTTGCACCTTAAGGTTTTGATCTTAGTCACTTGATCCTTGACCTAGGTCATCTAGACGAGAAAAAACGACACCTAGGGTCATGTTATCCTCGATTTTTAGGGATAACTAGGAGATCATGTCTCGAGGCCCACAGGTCCTAGACATGGAGTACCGAGAGCAGGATTGACCTAAGCATGGCCCTGGAGGGCCCATCTTTTTCTTCTTCCATCAACTTTGTCCTGTCAGCAACAGCAACATCCATCACCATCGACTTGGTCTTATATCAGACGAGGTTCTTGCTCCATGAGGTAATTGGTCCAGGTATCATGGTATGTGTCACTTTTGATCATTGAAACCTTTAAATATATGCATCTGATTCCTTTTAT
>SNQJ01S0155224.1:7386-22475 GCA_010110895.2 Picea sitchensis
GGTGGCAGGGTGGTGCAAGGGAGAACTATTGTTCTCTATTATACAGGTCAGTTCCTGTGTGACTGGAAGTTGGTGCTTCCATCCAGTTGGTGCTGGAACACTTAGGGAGTTGGTTCTTCCTTCTTGTGGGTGCTAGAGAAACCAAGGAGTTGGTGCTTCCTTCTAGTGGGTGCTAGAGAAACCAGAGAGTTGGTGCTCTCAGCAAGTTGTAGCTTGCAGAATAGAGGTGGTAGCCTCACAATGAGTTGGTGCTCATTAGAATGATAATGTACAAAAAATAAAGATTACTTATCATATAAAGAAGAAGAGTTTTTTCCCTTTATGGGTTTCCTCAAGAAATATTTGTCTCTGTATATTTCATGTGTGTGATTGATGTTGAATATTCTATTGCTTACCTCCCTGCATTATTGTGATTTTCATTGAGTGATTTGTAAATATTTTAAAATAACCATAATTGTTTAAGCACGGTGACAATGAATTCACGCCCCCTCTCAGTTGTCTAACAGAGGCATCGAACGAAATTGAAGAGTCAGGTATAGGTCCATGTTGACACAGGGGCAGACCCAGGGTTCAACGCTACAACAATGCACCAACAAAACCATAACTACCGGCCCTTTCAGCAACACCTGTGAAGCATATGAAGTCTTACCCAAGGTAGAGGCAGGGGTGATTGTAGGACTCCAGTGTCTGCAACCTTAACTTGGAAATAGATCTCTGATTCTAACACTTAACAGAGCACTTAGCAGTTAACATTCATCAATATCCAGTCTTAGTTTACAACGCAGTTAAATCCTAATAATAAATCAGTGCAACCTTCCCATAGATTCAATAGATTCAAGCACTCAACATACTAACATAGATCAGATATAGCATTCATGCACCTTATTCAACACTAATATCAAGGATGATTTTAGGGGCTAAATTTCGCTCATGGGATAATTTTCCATGGTTTTTCCAAAAATGAGATTCGCTATTTTAAAAATGATTCACCCAAATTCGATAGGATAAAATTATTTTACCTTAAAAATTGCCAAAATTTTATAAAAACTCTATAAAATCCTTAGAAATTTGAATATTTTTACAAAAATATCGCCAATAATTTATAGTTGGCATATGAAGGATTAGTAAGATTCGCCAAGGTTTCTACATTTTAAAATAAATTTCCATCCTTAAAATCATCCATGACTAATATACCATACTAGTTTCATTCATCATCTAACAACGCACTAATAATTTAATCATATAAACAAGAGAGCAATCATAAAGCACAAAGCATTCACAGCATGGGATATACGTGGTTCACCCCCACCCTGGGGCTACGTCCACCAACTCTTTGCCTTATTTATTATCTTTGGTCAAGATTATTACAGGCACATAGCATCAAAATCCTACTCCGCAAAATACATGAGATCGGAACACACTCCGCCAAATCCTCCCTCTCCGAGCTAGGGTACAACACTAATCCTTTACACAGTCTCTTACATTTACTTGCACTTAGCCTTGTAAGTCTCACACAGTATGCACGAAGCACTTACAACTCTTGATCACATAGATACAACTTTAGAACTTAGCACCACCTACTTACATTGCCTAGCTACTTATTTATATATTACAAAATTGGGTCTAAACACGGGTAAACCCATGGGACGACATTCCCATACCCATTACATAAGCCCAAAACCCAAAAATCCCTAAAGAGGGGATGAGATCCCACGATATCTGATTCGTCTTCTGCTCCACCTTCGACAACTTGTCGAAGTCCCAAAAATGGGTCAAACATGNAGAATCCTCAAAACTTGGTCAAGGGACAACAGGCCCCCAACACTCACCTGTGACTCGTCCTGAGTCACTCTGGGGTCCTGAGTCACTCTGATCTCAGTAGCTCTACTTCAAAAGCCTTGAGCTTGGCTCGAGCTGCTTCGACTTGTTGTTGTGCCACAACCTCCTATTTAGAGAACTCTTGGATGACTACTTTGTTGACAGGTCCCTCTAGGCATTGTTCAGCTATAGTGACAACTTAGTTTCTTATATTCCATGGCAAGGTCCTTTATTCTTTCGACTGCGCTCTGGGCAGTTGCTTCTCTTTGATCCCTCACGTCCTTCAAAGTGTCGGGCACTGTGTAGAGCTCTATGTCTGCTATTCTTTGCTGTAACTGTTGGATATCTTTCGTGAGCTGATCTACTTGATGTGTGACTTCGTATTATTCCTTTAGTTCTAATCCTGTCACAGAGAGAAGTGCTCTATTGACTGCTTCTTTCACTTCGAGTTCCTCTACGAGCAACTATTCTTTTTCCTGTTAAATGTCTTCTTTCTCCTCTTCAAACTTTGTCTAGAGAGAAACCTTCTCCTACTCTGCAACTCTGTGTTGTTCTATGAGTACTTCTTGCACTTGCTTCAAGGCCTGGGTGGATTGTTCTGTTTCTTCTTGTGCGCGATGAAGGTGAGATTCTGTTGAGAAGCTAGTCGACGAAGTTGGGTTGGCTCATCTCCCAACTCAAGTTCTCCTGATGGAAAGGGCGCAGTGGACACTAGACAATTGGACTGAAGGACCTGTTGTACCCCTCGGAGTTCGGCCTCAATTCTGTCATACATCTCATCCTACTTGGCTTCTTGTTTCTCAAATATTTCCTGTGAGGCATCGTTTACAGCTACGATGATGAAGTCAAAGTCATCGGTAGTGAGTACAGTTTGCATCTTGGTCAAGGTGGCTCTGAATTTCTTTCGGGAAGAAGTTTTTGGGGGGGGGAAACCTTCCTCTTCTTCAGGGGATTAGCCTCATCTCTAGGAGGTGTTACTTCACCTTGCTTCTGTTCATATTCATTTCCATTTATCTCTTCTACTTCGTCGTCACCCCCTCGGACAGGTGATACTGAAGTAATATTTTCTGAGGCGCTACTTAAGTCTTGGACTTCGTCGATCTTCTTCCTTATGCTGGTTCCGGGTGTGTCATATTCTTTGTGAGTGGCCTCTGAGTTGTCAATTTTTGGGTCAGACATCTCTGCAGGGTTACCAGGGATAAGGAGGTTTTCTTACCATTCCTTAGTTATCTCCTTGAGGTCCTCTTTCGTGATCTTGTAGTATGACTGAAGCTCCTCCTTATGTTCATTTGCTCATGCAATAATATATATGAAGTGTCGATCTGAGCGAAACTTCATGAGGGGTCGGAACCATTGTAAGGTGTTTGGCATCATGTGAGGATCAACTTCGATGGCCCTCTTTAGCTGGAGATAATATGTGTGAAAAAATACGTTCGAATTCCATTGTTTCCCCATATCGCTCGAGTACCAGAGCGTGGTGAACTTCGCAGCAAGCGGCTTGAACAGCTTGATGTCTACGAAGTTCGCACCTTCTGGCATCTCCCAAGAAACAAATGTGATGAGGATCAGGAGACAGCTAAAGTGGAACTCATAGCCTTGATCTTGTGCTTCACAATAGT
Source organism: Picea sitchensis (assembly GCA_010110895.2). Taxonomy (NCBI): domain Eukaryota; kingdom Viridiplantae; phylum Streptophyta; class Pinopsida; order Pinales; family Pinaceae; genus Picea; species Picea sitchensis. Next base: position 10,824 of record SNQJ01S0155224.1, read on the forward strand.
CTAATTCCAGCTGATTAACTAGGTACTTTGACCAGTTCATCTGTAGTCCTTCCACACATTTCCCTACAAGGTCAACAACAAATCCTGTGACCTGCGTGGGTCTGTTCTTCCTTAGTAGATTTCCTGCAATTAATTGGCATGCTAGGCACACTATGCCATTATGGATGGAAGATATCTTGTAGCCTCACGTCGTTTTCTTAGCATCGTTGTAGGTATCCTTAATCTTGTGTGCTAATGTGCGAACTGTGGCTTTCCCTGGATAGAAGTCCTGTGGGTCGGGTCCTTGCATACTTAATCCGGTGATCCTATGGATCAACGTCGGATCGACTGTGATATGGAATTATAGCCATAAGTAGCCGCCATGGTAACATGAAAGTAGGAGCTTGACACAGGTGTTAACTTCCTGGTGCCTTCCAAAGTGTGGGATTTTCATTACATTCAATAGGTTGGACTAAGCGAGGTTCAAATTCCATGGCTGGGGGATTATCTTTGAGTTCTTCCCCTTTTTTCTGGTCAAGTATTTATATAGGGTGAGAATACTATGGTTCTTGTGATCTCCTAGGTTGAAGTCATTGAACTTCAACGTGGCAATCTTGTCTTGCTGCGCTCAAACTGTGTGTATCCCCTTTGGGAGGTATGCAGTAACCATGGTGTACTCAAAATATCTCGGCACACTATCATGACTCACCGTGCCGGCCAAAGGCGGGATGTAGTCAGGTAATATGGTCGGAATCATNTTGTGCTTGGTTCTCTTTTCTGTGACGACTCAGAATGGCCCGGATCTGCGAGCGGTCGACGGAGAGGATTTCACTTCTCTCATCAATGACGCTTGTACACCTAAAAACATTACCCTTTTAAACATTACTCTTTCAGTCATGAGGTCAATGAGTACCTCCTTCATAGACTCTTCGACCGCGCTATGTTCTTCGTACATACACGCTTGTGGTTGACTATCTTGGGTTCGAAGAGTAACTACTCAATGAAACTAGATGGATGGTGATAGCACGATGATCACTGTGCAAAATCAACTAATCTGTGGGCTCAGATAATCATGGTTGGAAAAAGTGTTCTCAGTGCAGCTCGACAGAATAAGTAGATAACTAGGCAACAGATCTCTTCAATGGGAAAGAAGCCTTGATTACTTCAGTTCTATCCGTTACGGCGTGGTCCCAACGGTCTGGTGGTGAACTTTATGACCGTAAATTTCATTCTACTCATTTGGGGTGTCGTTCTAATAGTTATATTGTTCCCAATGGCTATATTGCTTCGCCATGGTGAAGTGTCATGTGGCGCTGTTCTGATATCCCGACGAAGTTCCATTTTTTCAAATTTTCCTTCTGCAAAGTTCCCTCTGGAACCTTATGTAATTTTTTGATCTTAGCTCTCTTCTTACTGAGCTTTCTAGCCTTTCTCCCAGTGAGATTCATCTCGGTATTCCTCTTTCCATTCTGATTCTTATCTTTTTTTGACATAGTAACTTCGCGATGTTGAGATTCCTTCCTAGGATTCAAGGGAAATATGTTTTCTCTATCTTGGGTAGGTGCTTTCTTCATCTATAAACCTTCTTGTGTTCTTTCAATTTCGACATCCAAGTCTCTAGTTTTAAATATCTTTGATCTGTCCTCCTATTCTTCAATCAAGTGTGTGATCCTCCTAGTCATAAAATCTTTCAACTCTTGCTTCTTCTACTCTAAGACTTCTTCTTTTGTCCTTCTGGCTTGATCCCTTAATCCAAGGTTTTCCTAATAATATAGCAAATGGGGCGTTGTTCTCAATAAATTTAACAACCTAAAAATCATCCTCTGTCAAAGTTCCAGGGGCACTCATACATATCTGGGTGAGCTTTCCACATAGGTTTACCATCTTTCCTCTAAATAATCATATTCCTCCCAATGAAGGAATCATAGCAGGCTTTCCTAAACTTTCCCAAGTTCTTTTTGTCATAATATTCACCTGTGCTTCTTCATCCAGAACACAGTCAATGTCGAAGTCTCCTATTCTTGCTTCAATGCACTCTTTTACCTTGAATATCTCTGATAAGCTGATATATCTGTGATCATTCAGGGCTTGTTTCATCTGTAGCAATACTTTCTCTGATTCTTTCTGGGGTTCTGCCATAACCTTAGTTTTTGGATCTACCTTAGGGTTTTCTTGTCTCATATTCATTCTTTCAACCTTAGCAATCATTCTAGGGCAATCCAATACTTCATGGTCCATAGTGTTGCAACAGAGGCAACTAGGTCTTCTTCCAGGGAATTCCTTAGCAATATGTCCCAATTTTCTGCAACTGTAACAGAGGTTTAATCCTCTCTTTCTTTTAAATGATCCCCAGGATTTCCTATACTACGCACTAGGATCATAGTAGCTAACCTGCAAAAAATCCTTTCTAGGGTCCTGCATCCATTTGTTAGTCCAAACATTCTCTCTATACATAGGTATAACATATCTTTCACTATTCTTATCATATCTACTTATATCAAATATTCGTTCATCTATCAGTGCCCTAGTTTTCAAGCTAGGACAAATCTTATTAAACATACCTAGATGCATACTTTAGAAACAAAATTTTCCACTTATCTTACTTCTACATAACACAAATCTTACCGATATTACCTCTTTAGTCTCACTTTCACCTTTATCAGAGCACAAAGCTTATAGGTCTTACCTCTTTTCTTCAGATCTAACCCTTCCTCTTGGCATAGAGCTTCACAGATCCAATTGTACTGCGTAATAGGGCAATAATTCTATGCACAGAGCTTTCACAGTTTAGTTCAGATCTTCTCACAAAGCTCTTGTTTCCTTAGTTCCCAACAATCATAGTTTCAGGTCCTGGCAACAGAACCATTTTTTGGCATAGGGGTAGACCTAGGGTTCAACGCTACAACAACGCACCAACAAAACCCTAACTACCAGCCCTTTCGGAAACACCTGCGAAGCAGATGAATTCTCACCCGAGGTAGAGGCAAGGGTGGTTGCAGGACTCCAGTGTCTGCAACCTTAGCTAGGACACAGATCTGTGATTCTAACACTTAACAGAGCACTTAGCAGTTAACATTCATCAATATCCAGTCTTAGTTTACAATGCAGTTAAACCCTAATAATAAATCAGTGAAACCTTCCCATAGATTCAATAGATTCAAGCACTCAACATACTAATATAGATCAGATATAGCATTCATGCACCTTATTCAGTACTAAGCTCCATATTAGATTCATTCATCACCTAACAATGCACTAAGCTACCATATTAGATTCATTCATCATCTAACACGGGTTATAAGTGGTTCACCCCACCCTGGGGCTACGTCCACCAACCTTTCGCCTTCTTTATTATCTTTGGTCAAGCTTCTTACAGGCACATAGCATCAAAATCCTACTCCGCAGAAGACAGGAGATTGGCGCGCACTCCGCAAAATCCTCCTTCTCTGAGCTAGGGTACATCACTAAGCCTTTACACAATCTCTTACAATTACTTGCACTTAGCCTTGCAACTCTCACACAGTATGCACGAAGCAATTACAACTATTGATCACATAGATCCAACTTTAGCACTTAGCACCACCTACTTACATCGCCTAGATACTTATTTATATATTACAAAATCAGGCCTAAACATGGGTAAACCCATGGGCCGACATTCCCATACCTGTTACATAAGGCCAAAACCCAAAAATCCCTAAAGAGGGGATGAGATCCCACGATCTCTACTTCGTCTTGAGCTTCGCCTTCGACAGCTTGTAGAAGTCCCAAAAATGGGTCAAACATGACCAAGAATCCTCAAAACTTGGTCAAGGGCCATTAGTCCAGTACTTACTTGGAAATCGATTGTCGATGTGTCGATTTCTTACTGTGGAACTTACTCTTTCTGACCACCCGATCCCAGCTCATCCCTCGAGATGTCCATTGGAGTTCTCGGCAAGTCAAGTGGCTCATTGTCTAAGACACTTTCAACCTCATGGTCACTCTGTGGAAGTTTTTGATTTGAAGCATCGGGACTTGGGGTAGATGCTTTCTCAGGTTCCTTTTCCTCTGTAATCTGCACTGGAGTTACGAGGGAAACCTTCGAACTCTCCTCATCATCATAGATGGTTATTAAATCGAACAAGGGGTTTGGTACACTTGTCCTACCTTGTGTCCTTGATATCTCAATCTGGGTTGAAATTCCCCCTGGTGATCTGATACGTGGTGATGGAATTTCAGGGTTTTCTGGCCCAGTGATTTCTTCAAGTTGTATTGTCTCTAAGCCACTTGGCTCTACTCTGCTTACGATTGGGTCATCAGTGGGGATCCTTGACATCTCTACAAGATAAGGATCATTTTGTAACTGGCCAATGATTCTTTGTGCCCCTTCTAGCAATAACAATCCTCTTCTTTGCACCTATGTAGTCTCTGCTACTCTAATTTATTCCCTCGCTCTAAGGGCCTCTTGAACCAACTTCTCTATTTTCTCCACCTGTTCTGTTGGTTGTGGAGCCTGATTATCTTCTTGATTCAGAGGTATTTTGTTTTCAACCGTGTTTATACCCCATGAAGTATTTACACCCCAGAATTATGTACACTCTTCCACGCGGGGGAGTGTAGAGGGGGGTTCGGGGGCAGCATCCCCCGATGGGGGTTTGGGGGCAAAGCCCTCGAAGGAAAAATTTCCTTGTAAACGTATATTGTAATTTCATTGTAAATCTAGTCCATTCATTATAAGGTCACAGATCTAACGGTAGAAATTATGTTAGGGTTTTTTTCCCTAGAAGGCAACCCTCTATTATGAGGGAAATGTATTACGGCTATGCATTATGGCGAATATTATATTCTAAGATAGAACACTGTGATAGAAAGAAGAGGAAGTTACAACAGGTTTGTTGTAGTTTGTATCCCTTCATTTGATGGATAATAATAAATGAAGGACCTGGCAATTTCTCTGGTGGATGTAGTGCACACAGGGTGAACCATGTATATCTGTGTCTCTATTGTATTGTGTATCTTCTGTCTTTTATTTTATTGCTTCGTGATCATTTTTTTCTAACATGTTCATCCATGCCCATAGCCTTGAACTTGGTCATGTTAGGGTTGGACATCCTCTGTACTACCTCCTCCCAGTCCTGAGTGCATTCTGTGAAAATTTCATTCTCAAATATTTCATGTGTGTATGGCCAACAGGATGATACATGTGAAGCATGTTGGGGAACTAGGCCTTTAGGGTCATGCTTGCGGAATCATCCAGATGGGAACCTGAATTCAAGTTGACTCAACCCTTCTTGTTTGGATTGAGCAGTGTCCTTTACCAAATAAAACCCCACATGGAAGTCATAGGGTATGAAAGCTCACTTCTTGTCCTTGACTAGCGTGGTGTTATAAACCTGTAGGATAGTCTGATAGCGTATTTCTCCCACAATGAGCCAGTCTAGGACGTGAGAAGGGAGTATATGTGGTTCTTTGGTGGCCCCAAACACCCTAATATAGGTAGTGTGTTCATCCAAATACCAATGTCCTACCTTTTCCACCATTTTCTTGGTTGTTGCGAATAGCCTCGAGCATTCCCTTTTAAATATAATAAAATAAATACGGGCGATGAATTCATCACAAATGAGTGCGTAGGATTTTTTATACATGTTCTCCCATAGTATGCTAAAGTAAACATGAATAGGGAGCTTCACAACATGTGAGCTTAAATTCATGCCGACGAAGACATTTCTCGCACAGATGACATCGAGCAGGTACGATGACATGTGGAAAGCAGGTTCTTCCCCTTCTTTCGGCGTTTGAGCCTGCTGTAGACAGATGCTCAATTTCTTGGAAATTATTGATCCCTAGTTTAATCTTCTTCCAGAGATCTCCATGGTGTATGCCAAGGGAATCCATGCTTCCGAAAACTTGGAGCATTCCTTCTCTCCATATAGTCGGTAGATGAGAGCCATCAAGTAGATGTATGGCTCCCTCAATTTGACTATCCCATACCAGCCATTGCTCCGATTTGTAAAATTATTGTCCTCCTTCCACCATGAGGCCATCAACTGGCTAGTGTCGAGGAATTCGTAGAACTTCACCATGAATTTTTTGTTTAGTCTCTCCTATGGGTCTCTAATTTTGTAGTACTTATGGACTTATGTCGAGAGGAAAAATCTGACACACCCTCCATTATCATCATTGATCATGAATTTATGTGCATCTGTATGATCGATTAGCCACTTGAAAACCTCTATGCATGGAAAAACCAAAGTTCTGCAGGCTACCATGTGTAAGTATGACTGTCAGTGTTACGAGGAAAATCTCTCTATGGCTAGGGTGAACCACAACAGATGGAAATGACTGTAGAAATCAAATCCATTCCAAACACATGCTATATAAACCAATATGCAAGCGAGATAAGAAAGGGGCCTACCTCTTCTAGATGTTCAATGAAGTCCACCGTTGAGCACTTTGACCCAAAGCTATATACCTACAACAAGTTCTCAACAAACAAGAAAAAAAATCATATGGTGATAATATAAAGGGTTATCACATTAGATAGCATGATCCATCAATATACATAATACATACACCCATGGATAATAACTCATATATTTGCAAGATATCAATTGGATGGGAAAGGAGTATTTCTATTAATAAATGATCAGCATAAGTGAATATATTGCAGACTTCTGTGTCAGCACGGTTCGGAACCAAGAAACTAAGTTCCTTCCAGCTGGGCATCCACCACTTCAATCCTCCACCAAAGGCAAGCTCATAAGAGAGAAACAATGAGGTTCTCAATCAATAAGGGAAGAGCTTGGGGGTTGAACACTGTGTCCAGACTTAAAGGACAAAGGGATGTAGACTCAATATGAAGTAAATAATTTCTCCAGAGTAACTTTTCTCTCAAAGTTGAATTCTTTCCCCTTTTCCATAGCTCAGAATTGGCCCATTTATAGCCTTCAAAATGGAACTGAAGGGCCGAGTCAGAATGTTTCCAGTATATGGAAGGCCAAGGATCAGATATCTCCTGTCGTTACATGGAAACCTGACATTTAATTTTCATTTTCTGCCACAAATCTCGATGTACGTGGGTTGTAGTGGAGCATCCTGCATATACACTTGTTGTATAGTGTGCAAGATGCGTACAAGTGGAAAAATATTTATTTTTGTCGTTGGATTTTAGAAACAGGGAAGATAAGTCTGCATAGGGAAATGGAATAAGGCCCTCTCTACAAGATTGCATAGGGTGAGGCAAATATTTCTCTAACAGATTCCCCCTAATGTGTGAGGTCATAGGAGTATCTGCGATGGATGAAATACATTATAAATAACCCAGAAGTGGAGTGGTAGAGAACCAACTGGATGAAATCAATTGCTCATTACATTTTACACCGACTTTGCATACATGGCTGCCAAAAATTACACTGCATATCCATGTGAAAATATACCAAGCAAGTGTCTGTGGCCACGAATAGGAAAATACAGATGTGGTTACATACCAATAGCTATCATAGTCACGAACAAGGCCCAGTAGAACCAGTTTCAAAACCAATCTGAAGATATATGTATACCATGGACTACAATCTCATCTCCCATGATCACTAAAGTCATATAGGTACTAGTGCAATGAAAAGGAAGCAACAACTCAGGAAAGTTGCAGCCACATAGTGATGTATTCAAGTCTTCTACACAATCTGCCAAAGGTGCAAGTCTACATCATGTGAATAAAGGAGTTGAGGTTGAACACAATGAGACATCATTTGATTACTAGTCATTGATGTATACTGTTAACAAATGCAAGACAACCACCGATAATGAAAGTAGGTATCAAGGCACCGAGTACATTCTTAGTGTGAATAGAGGATTCAGTGTCGAACACTTGAAGAATCCATCGATCAGGAGACATTGATGTATTCCCAATTGTCGATGGTGAGAGAGCCTGCCACTAATGACTGTAAGCCTCAAGGTACTCATAAGACTCTAAGTCTAGTTTCCAGAATTAATGGACTGATGTCGATGGAAGGAGACCCGCTGAAAGGAGAGCATTAAGGAATCTCTCATCAGTCAACTCAAGGAACAAATCAGGAGCTTCATGCATTGGTGGAAATCGGACGAAGAAAAAGTTCATGAACCAACAACCCAATGCGTCTTTCACGTGTGCCAAGTGCAAGCGATACATGAAAAGGAGCCTCTGAATAGAATAAAATGACGAAAACTGTTGACAAAGGCGAGGAAACCACAAATAAGTCTAATGGCATCCAAGACACTGCATGAATCGCAATGTGTGAATAGATGTCTTTCCATTGAACACAAGAGAAACCACCCAATCAATGACTAATAATGAAATGTCAACTATTTGGTTCAAGGTGACCTACCAATGATGAAAGTAGGGCTAGGGTGCATGATAGAATTACAATATCATGTGATTCTGAGACAAACTGAGGGTATGGTCGACATACGAAGTCAAGAGTTCTGAGGAGTGTCCGACATAGGTTAATAGACTTCCTGTGAATAAGAGCAAGAGACAAATGGAGGACTCCAGCAGCATAGACCCAATGATGAAACCTTGATATGCAGGAGGCATCAATAAAATTGTCTATAGGGACTGGAAGAGTAACCAGTTGGTAGAGAAGACTCGGTAACGGTCTCATCTTCCTAAGTCCATGCTAATCCAAAAATTATGACGATGAATGGACTCAAATAACTTTGTGCTCTGTTCAAAGGTGACACGACTGCTGCCAATATAAGATAATACTCCCTTCTCACCCATCTTTTTTTATTTCTTCATAGACAAATGAATGCTATGATACAGAGGAGTAAACAAGTTTCGCAAGTAATAAAAACTAGTTCCAGCAATGGAACATACCTATGCTTAATGCAGGGAAATGCATGCAAGAGATGGACACTCGGGGGGTGTTCCCTCCTAGGTAAAGGGTGTCAAATTGTGAAGGATATAAACAAGGCTCTGCTTGGTTGAGGATGCATAACTACTGAGGTAAAATTGTTTATAACGCAAAGCGAGAACTGACTATAGGCTCAATATTGCAAGCAAGGGAATGAGATGCAATCAAAACTAAACTTGGGCCAAATAGATGTCTTTTCAAATCCAATTTACGAGTGTGAAAAATACAAGTTCACTCGGCAATATTTTCACTTTTTGATAACGAGTCAGAAAAGAGCTTAACTAAGACTCACGACCTTTCAAGTCCAATTTAACATGTGTGAAAGGGAAAAATCACTCGGCAATATTTTCATTTTTGGAAAAGGAGTCTGAAAAGGGCTTAACTAAGACTCGTGGCCTTTCAAATCCAATTTAATGAGTGTGAAAGGAAAAAATCGCTCGACAATATTTTCACTTTTTGAATGAGTCAAAAAGAGCTTAACTCGGACTTGTTGATGTTGTTCTAAGCAGCATATAATGGGGGAGGCCAAGGCTCCCGTGCAAGACTTCTGTGAAAGGTCAACAACTTATGAAGAGCTGACACAATCTTAGGAAAACCCAAAGATTTCCAAGTCGAGGGGGATAAAATACTTGCAGAGGTTACCTTATCGACAATATATCGAAGAATGCCCCTTATCTGGAAGGGTGTAGAAGAAGGAAGTCGAGGCTCTACAAGATCATTCCAATCAAAGGAAACCACCCTAGGAATTGGAGGGAGCATACTCGAAGAGAGTGGAATGCTCCCTAGTGAAGAAGGTATGGAACTAGAAATGATAAGGACATGGTCGGAAGATGCATCACCCTCCAAAAGAAGAGTCGGATTGACTAAAGATTGCATTGGAAATTTCACTTCCTCAGGCTTGTCACTCTCCAAGAGAAGAGTGGGATTGGTCGAAGATTACATTGGCATGAACACTTCTTCAACCATTGGTTGAATATGATATGAGACAACAAGGTCAAGAGATGCATCAACCCCTAAAGGAAGAGGGGTGTCAGCTGAAGATTTCATCGACTTGACTGCTATATCAACCAAAGAAGGTTGGAAAGTCAAAGATGACTCAGAACCCAAAGGGCCCCCAAGAAAGGACCACACTTCTTGTACCATAGCAGTAGCAGGGCAAAAATGAGTAAGGTGGTATCCTTTGTAAAGCCTACAAAGTAATTTGGGATTACGTCTTACACATCTAGGATTGTCAATTGTATGAATGCACCCAGCATGACTTGCAGTGGCTGGTGACATGCTCCTATCATGACTTACAGAGGCTAGTAGAAAATCCCCAACATGACAGGTAGAGTTTGGTGATGGATCCCCAACATGACTAGCAGAGGTTGGTGATGTATGTGCAGTGTCACTAGCAATAACTAGACTTGTGTCCCTAGCATGACTTGTAGTGGCTTGTTGATGGTCTTCAACATGACTAGCATAGGTTGTCGACCCATCTCCAACATGACTACCAGAGGTTGGTGATATAATTCCATTATGTGGCTGACCCTCACAAGACAAAGTCGAGGAAGGTAGGGTCCAAGGATCACTAAAATAGGAAGTGTGGAAAGGAATGGACCTCCCTGTCGAGACGGTCCTAATGGACATGGCATAACCATGGTGACTCAGTGTCGTGAAGTTGAAAGTACCCATAAGGGAAAAATACATTCCAACACTGATATTCTCAGTTGTCGACTGAGAATTGTCGATCACAAGGATCGACAGTCCAAAAGATGCATTAGGACTAGAGCACGCAAAGGACAATTGATCGATCGTCGTAATATTCCCTTCATGAGGAAAACAAAGAGTACGGAAGACGGACGATACGACGATGATCATAGCATAAGTCCAATTGCATTCTACTAACAGGTTATAATCAAGAGGTGCATAAACTACATCTACTTCCACCTTGTTGGCCCATGACCAAGTTTTAAGATCCTTGGTCACTTTTGACCCCTTTTTGGGACTTCGACAGGCTGTCGAAGGTGAAGCACAAGTCGAAGCAGAGATCGCGGGATCTCGGCCCCTTGTTTAGGGATTTTTGGGTTTTGGGATTATGTAAAGGGTATGGGGATGTCGGACCATGGGTTTGTTGGATTACTAAGAGGGGGGGTGAATCAGTAATAGCGTAATTATAATCCTTTTTCTTCAAATGTTATATCAATGTAGAATTATCATCCAATAATAAGCAGTAAGAAATAAACAATCACACACATACAGAGTACACCAGTGTTTTACGTGGAAACCCAAATCGAGAAAAAACCATGGAATGCTTTTTCTTATATGTCTTGAAGAATTACATACATTGGAAGCAACAACTTCCTTTGTTTTCTAGCTACAACTGGAAGGAGGCTCCAAGCCCCTAGTTTCTCAGGCTACAACCTGAGGGAAGCTCCAACTCCTCAATTCTCTGGCTACAACCAGAAGGAGGATACAACCCCTTATGCTCTCCGGCTACAACCAGAAGGTGGCTACAACCACCTGTCCTTGCCTCGTCCAACCACCCTGAAGTAGAAGTAGAATGATGGAACCAATGTCACACTATCACTATGATATATACAGATGTAAACCTATACCAATAAATTTTAACCATGCATCAATCTATACCACAACCTGTAATCAACCTGTACCATAAACAAGTGCATCAACCATGCACCAACCTGTACCAAACAACCTGTAATCCACCTGTACCATAAACAAGTGCATCCAACCATGTACCAAGAATGTACCAATCATGTGTCAACTACTCATCAACTATGACTCATCAATATGTACCAAC
>SNQJ01S0155224.1:22485-39892 GCA_010110895.2 Picea sitchensis
TTTACATCAAACAATATTGGGTCCATTACCCAAACCTTTGTGCTATGGGTCTTTCTTCAAGGGTTGACATCAATGACAACCAACCTTAATCAATAGGGTTTACCCATGTTTAGGCCCTTTTGTAATGTATAAATAGATGTCTAGGCGATGTAAGAAAAAACAAAATGAGACCTAGAAGAGACAAGTGGTGTTGTGCTAAGTGCAATTGATAGTTGTCAATTCTTTGTGCTTGTTGTGTTTAACACTTGCAGAGCTAAGTGAAAGTGACTATAAGAAGCTTGTGTAGATTGTGCGAGGGCTTTGTGTTGTAACCTAGCTAAGGGAAGGAGAATCTGGAGGAGTGTGCATAGATCTCCTGTCCTATGCGGAGTAGGATCTTTTGGCTTTCGTGCATGTAGATGATTGAAAAAAGATAATAAATAGAAGAAGAGTTGGTGGACCTAGCCCCACGCTAGGGGTGAACCACGTATATCCTGTGTTATGGTTTCTTTGTGCATTATGGTTGTTATATTGTTAATGTGATTTATGTTGTGTGCTTAATGTTTAGATATATCTGATATGATAGCTTAGTGCTTAGTCATGTGAGTGAATGTTAGAGCTGATCTATTTTGATGTGCTTAGTACTTGGATGTGTTAGATTTGGTTGAATACTGCGTTTCTCTGTAATTAGGGTTTATCTGTGTTGTGAACTAATATTAAGCACTGATGAATAACCACTGCTAAGTGCCCTATTGAGGTGTTGTAATCACAGATCTATGTCCTAGCTAGGTTGCAGAAACTTGCGTCCTGCAACCACCCCTACCTCTACCTCAGGTGAGACTTCATCTTCTTTGCAGGTGTTGCCGAAAGGGCCGGTAGTTAGGGTTTTTTTGGTGCGCTGTTGAAGTGTTGAACCCTGGGTTTGCCCCTGTCCCAACAAATGGTTCCATTGCTAGGACCTGAAACTATGATTGTTGGGAACTGAGGAAAAGATAAAGCTCTATGCGTAGATCTATTTCCCTAGTGCGCAGTACTCTACTTGACTTACGAAGCTCTGTACTAAGAGAGGAGGCAGATTTGAAGAAAATAGGTAAGATCTTAAATCTTTGTGCTCTGATAAAGGTAAGAACAGTGAAATTTTTTGATTGAAAAGATAATATCTTAAAGCTTTGTGCTCTGATAAAGGTAAGAACAGTGAAATTTTTTGATTGAAAAGATAAGATCTTAAAGCTTTTTGCTCTGATAAAGGTAAGAACAGTGAAAATTTTTGATTGAAAAGATAAGATCTGAAATCTTTGTGCTCTGTTAAAGGTAAGATACGTGGAAATTTTTGTTTCAAAAGTATGGATCTAGGTATGTTTGATAAATTTTGTCCTAGTCTAAAAATTAGGGCACAGATAGACACAAGAATATTTGATATGAATAGATCTGATAGAAATTATTAAAGATATGTTATTCCTATGCATAGAAAGAATTTTTGGACTAACAAATGGATGCAGGATCCTAGGAAGAATTTGTTGCAGGTTAGCTACTATGATCCTAGTGTGCAGTACAAGAAAGGTTAGGGTTCATTTAAGAGAAATAGAGGATTAACTCTTTGTTACAGTTGCAGAAGACCGGGACATCTTGCTAAGGAATTCCCTAGTAGAAGACCTAGTTGTCTTTGTTGTAAAGATATGGACCATGAAGTTATGGATTTCCCTAGAATGATTGCTAAGGCTGAAAGAATGAATATGAGACAAGAAAACCCTGAGGAAGGCCAAGAAATTGAGACCATGGAAGAACCCTAGAAAGAATCAGAGACTGTATTACTAAAAATGAAAGAAACCCTAAATGATCACAGAGATATCAACTTATCAGAGATCTTCAAAGAAAAAGAGTGCATAGAAACAAGAATATGAGACTTTGACATTGACTGTGTTCTGGATGAGGAAACATGGGTGAATATCATGATAGAAATAACCTGGGAAATTTTGGGAAAGACTGCTATGATTCCTTCATTGGGAGGAATAGGATTATTTAGAGGAAATATGATAACCCTATGTGGAAGACTTACCCAGACATCTATGAGTGCTCATGGAAATTCTATAGAGGAATAATTCGAGGTTGTTAAATTTATTGAGAACATCACCCCCTTTGCTATGTTACTAGGAAAAACCTAGATTGAGAAAGATTAGACCCGAAGAAAAGAAGAGGAAGCTATCGAACAGAAAAAGCAAGAACTAAGAGACCTCATGACTAGGAGAATAGCACACTTACTGAAAGAACAAGAAAACTAGTCGAAACTATTGTGGACCAGAAATATGGATGTCGAAGCTGAAAGAACACAGGAATACTTGAAACACCTGTCTGTATAGGAGAGTAGAGCACCTACCCCAGACAAAGAAGAAGTATTTCTCTTGAACCCTAGGAATGTCCATCAACAGTGCAAAGTTACTATGCCAAGAGGAGATAAGAATTAGAATGGAAAGAGGAATACCGAGACGCAGATCACAGGGAAGAAGGCTAGAAAGCTCAGTAAGAAGAAAGAAAAGTTAGAGAAATTACAGCAAGTTCCAGAGAAGACTTCATAGAAGGAAGGTCTCCAGAATTTGAACTTCGTCGGAATATCAGACCAACACATAATAGAACTTCACCATGGCGGAGCAATATGACTGTTAGAGGCATTATTACCATTAGATTGACGCTCCTGAACGGTTAGAACAACAGTTATGATCATAAAGCTCGCCATCAGACCGTTGGGACCGCACCATAATGGACATAATTGCATTGATGAAGGCTTCTTGTCCGTTGGAGGGATCCATTACATTGCTGTCTACTTATTCCGTCGATTGTTGCACCGAGAACACTTTTAGGAATTGTGTCCAAGCCAACAAGAGAACTCATTGTTACTGTGTTGTGTTTACTGAGACTTCGCCACCTATTCTATTGCATTGAGAATTTGTTGATCGACCTAATTTATCCAATCTCGAGCGTGCATGTTGGACGAAATCAACACAGTAGAAAAGTCCGTAGAAGAAATCCTAACCAATATAATGGCCGAAAAAGTAATGTCTGTAGGGATTCAAGTTTCATCGACGAGAGGAGTGCAAGCATCCCCGTCCACTACTCACGAATCTGGACCATCTTGAGCTGTGACTGTGAAATGCACCAAGCATCACGATGACTTGGTGAACGTGAATCTAATCCCCTCAATCCTGCCTGACTACATCCTACCTCTATTCGGCACAGTGAGTCATGACAGTGTCCCAAGAGACTTCGATTACACTCTGATTACTACGTACCTCCCGAAGGGGATACGTGCAGTTAAACCACATCTAGATAAGATCATGACATTAAATATCATCAAATTCAACCTAGGGGACCTCAAGAACTACAACATGCTCGACCCTCATAGGTATTTGACTAGGATGAAGGGGAAGAAGTTGAGGATAATCCCCCAGCCATGGACTATGGACCTCGCACACTCCACTATTCTAAACGTATTGAAGATACCCCATTTTGGAAGGCACCAGGAGGTTAACGCATGCATTAATATCCTTCTATCGTGCTTCCATGGAGGCTATCTGTGGCTAGACAGATGCATCACCATCGACTCGGTGTTGATCCAGTGGACCACCGGATTGAGCATGCATGGACCAGGCCCACAAGACTTTTACCCAAGAAAGGCTGCAGATCGTGCCCTGATGCAGAAGATTAAAGATACCTACGATGATGTGGAGAAGGGGAAGCGAGGATATAAGGTAGCCTCCATCCAAAATGGTGCAGTGTGCCTCACTTTCCAGTTGATTACTGGTAAGATAGTAAGAAAGAACAGACCCACGCAGGTCACAGGGTTTGTTGTTGACCTCGCAGGAAATTGCGTGGAGGGGCTACAAATGAATTGGGCAAGATACTTAGTTAACCAGTTAGAAAATGACTGTCATGAAGCTCACAATCAGGGCTATGAGTTCCATTTTAGTTGGTTGTTGATCCTCATTGCATTCATTTCTTGGGAGATGACGAAAGGTACGACCTTCCCTGAAATAGAGCCATCTGAACCCTTAGCCATGAATTTCACCACGCTCTGGTATTTGAGCGACATGGGAAAACAATGGTAGTCAAACGTGGTGTTCCACACCTACTACCTATATTTAAAGAGGGCTATTGAGGCTATTCGTCATATGACACCGAACACCCTGAACAGGTTCATGCCATTTTTGAAGTTCCATGCAGACAGACATTTTATCTATATCATTTCATGCGGAGATGAACATAAAGAAGTACTACATAGTTATTCCAAGCTCACAGAGGAGGACCTAGAAGAAATAACTAAGGAATGGCCTACAAAGCTCCTTATCCATGTTGACCCCACAGAACTGTCCAACCCCGACCTAATCGGAAGCCAAGTGGTCACTCACGAAGGGTATGATACACCTGGAACTAGTAGAAGGAAGAAGACATAAGAGGTACAGAAGATGAACAATGCATCAGAAGAGATTGCTTCAAAATCACCTAGCGGAGGAGGTGATGACGAAGTAGACAAAGAAGAGAACAATGGAGAAGAAGACAAACATAAACAAGGTGAAGTAACACTGCCTAGAAATCCCGTTGATGAGGCTGAGGCCTCCAAGAAAAGAAAGGTTTCCCCCATGAAACCTACATCGTGGAAGAATTCCAAATCTAGTAAGACCAAGCTGTAGACTATGCTCACGCTCGATGAATTCGACTTCGTTATCATAGTTGTATCAGACGCCTCCGAAGATCTTTTGCAAATAAATGAAGCAAAACATGAAACTATGTACGAAAGGCTTGAAGCAAAGCTGAGAGGGGTACAACAGGCCCTTCACTCCAGCCGTGCAGTGTCCAATGTGCCCCCACCATCAGAAGAAATAGAGTTGGGATATGAGCCTACCCAACTCTGTAGACTAGATGATGTGTCCGAAGTTCACCTTCGCTGTGTCCAAGAAGAAAAAGAATAGCCACAGAGGCCCTGAAGCAAGTACAAGAGGAAGTCATAGAGCAATGTTGGGTTGCACAATAAGAAAAAGAATACCTCCAAACAAAGTTTGAAGAGGAGAGAGCACAAATCCAGCAAGAAAAAGAACAGTTTCTCTCAGAGCATATCGAAGTCAAAGAAGAAGTCAACAGAGTGCTTCGCTCTGTGATGAGTTTAGAGAAAAAGGAGGAAGACCCAGTGGAGCTTCAAGTAGTGAAGCTTGTTGAAGCCATCCAACAACTTCAACAGAGAATAGCAGACCTAGAGCTAAAAATAGTACCAAGCACCCCACAGGACGTGCAAGACCAAAGAGAAGAAACTGCCCGGAGCGCAGTTGAGAGAATCAAAGACTTAGCTTTGGAATGTAAGCAACTTAGTTGTAGAAGTGCGCAGACTTATGAGTGCCTTACAGAGGACCCTGAAATGAAGACACTAGAGTCATAGCTCTAGGAGGCAAAGCAGCAAGAAACAACAGTACAAGCGCAATTGAAGCACCTGTCAGGAGTTGAGAGAATGAAAATATCCTAGGAACAACGCACTACTCAACAACAGGGCCATACCATACAGAGCAAAGTCATGGAAGTGACTCAGAGGCTCCAACCAGTCCAGGACAAAGCTTGGCAATTGTTTGAGGAAATTGAAGGATGAGGAGTAGAGCTGGAACAAGTAGTCACTATAGTCGAACAACGCTTGGAAGGACCTATGAACGAGGCAGTTATTCAGGAATTCACCGAGCAGGAGGCCCAGGCGAAGCAGTAGGTCAAAGAAGCTCGAGCCAAGCTCAAGGATTTTGAGGCAGAGCTACCCAGATCATAGTGACTTGGGACGAGTCATAGGTGAGTGTTGGTGGCATGTTGGCCCTTGACCAAGTTTGAAGATCCGTGGTCACTTTTGACCCCTTTTTGGGATTTCGACAGGCTATCAAAGGCAGAGCATAAGTCGAAGCAGAGATCGCGGGATATTGGCCCCTTGTTTAGGGATTTTTGGGTTTTGGGATTATGTAACGGGTATGGGGATGTTGGCCCATGGTTTTACCCATGTTTAGGCCCTTTTGTAATGTGTAAATAGATGTCTAGGAAATGTAAGAAAAAAAGCAACGAGACCTAGAAGAGACAAGTGGTGTCATGCTAAGTGCAAGTGATAATTGTAAATGCTTTGTGCATGCTTTGTTGAACACTTGCAGAGCTAAGTGCAAGTGACTGTTGTTACACATTATTTTTGTCATCCCTATGATCGTTAATGATGTAAACCTATTTGTTTCCTTCAGAGGGGTCAGTGGCTTGGATTCCTGAAGAAAGAAGGGAGAAGAACTTTCCCTGAGAGAATAAGTTGTATTTTCCTTTGTAAAAACCATATTAAAGAGGATTTCCGTAGGCTGCTCTAGACACATGGTGTGGAAATGCCTGGTTTTCGCAGGCTGCACTATAGCTAGGGTGAGGAAATGTCTGGTTTTCGAAGGCTGCATTATAGATAGGGTGAGGAAATTCCTGATTTTCGTAGGCTACACTATAGCTAGGCTACAGAGTTTCCGCAGGTTGCACTATAGCTAGGGTGTGGAAATTCCTGTACATGGGAAAAATGAGTGTCTTCTCGATGCTTATAGAAGGAGAATCTTATATGATGAGGTAGCCTCTGAACGGTTTGGATCTTGATCGCTTTCATGATTTAGTGGGATCATCCTAACCTCCTCACCTTATCCTCTTCAACTTATAAAAGGAGAGGAGTTCTGATGGAGAAAGTTATCTTGAGCTTGATTGGGTTGGAAAGTTCTTGAGCCTTTGAGATTAGAAATTTGGCTTGAGATTGTTAGCTTGGTATGTTGGATTTGGGCTTTTCTTTGTCAATATAGATTGTGAGTAGCTATCAAATCCATGGTCTCAGAATCCTGGGAGAAAGAAGTGCGTGGGAAGCAAGGAACTGTTGGAAGGAACCTTACGACATCAAGGCATCCAGTTGTAATCTCTCTTCCTATTATTTAATATAATACATTGGAAAGCTTCTTTCCCATAGAATTATCTTTATTTTATTTCATAATTCCTTGATTGTATGCATAGGTTGTCATTGAATATACTTTTGTTTCTTTCACATAGGTTGGTTTGTGTCCCACTGCAGGATCAATATCAAAAGAGCACTGGAGCGAAACAGGAACAACAAAGACATAAGGAAGCGACATTTAAAGGCATGTCTCTCATCTTTTGTTTAGTAATAAATTTGATGATTAGAGCCTAGGGAAAGTGCCATGTCCTATCGTGTTTTGTTCTAGATCTAGGTGGATCTAGGGGGATCTATTCGTGTCCTCAATTAACGATTAGCCCGATAACAAAATTGGCGACTCCACTAGGGAAACATAATGTTTTCCTATTTTTTCTTTCTTTCTTGCTTTGATTGCTTGGTTTAATTTTTCTGATTCATTGGGAGATCCATATTGACTCTCTGACTGTTAAACTTCACTGGAAAACCTTCTTAATTTTTATTTTTTTCCATTTTTGTTTGATTTTCGCACCCTGCTTTGAGGAACAATGCGACGACTTGGGATTTCCGAACCCTACCTATTCATACCAGTGCGGAAACTCTGTACCCTACCCATATCTGGCCTATGAAGATCAAGGATTTACACACTGTGTTAGGCTTCTAGCCTGCGACGATTGTGAAAAAAATTATTTCTTGGTGGTTTTCCCTACCCAGATCTGTGACATGGTTCTGGGGTGATTTGTTAAGTCTGATTACAGTCTTCTTGATAAAATTTGAATCTGCTTTCAACCATCTTTGCATTATTTTTTCTTTGTTGGATTTTGAAATATTTGGTCTCTTAATTTGAGTGTCTTTCAATTATGAAGCATCGTTTTTCTTTAGAATTGTTTAGTGAAAGAATACTTCTTTTTCTGAATAAATTGTGTTAAAAGAGAAACTTTAGTTTGGGTTGTTTTTGTTTTGAAGTGATTTTCTATTTGTTTTAGTGTCTCTTTGAAACGAAAAATTGTAATTTCTTGCCTTATATTATATTGGGGGCTTCCTTGCATTTGAAGTAGTGAAATTGCATGATTTTTTGGCATTTGTTGGGCCATGAATCGTGTATTGGTGTACAATCTCTTTTGCTCATTTCTTGAGAATCTTTATATTGATGAGTTTAATAAATTTTGGGACATTGTGCATCTGGGAATAATAAATGTTTTCTCCTTCTCGTAGCATAGCTTTCATCAAAATGAAAATATTTCATCTTCATCTCTTTGCATAACTTTTGAGTCGATCAAAACACCATATTGTCCACGCCATTTTCCTCTTGAGTAACAACAGCCATAAAATAAAGTGCTTATAAAAATTGATTATATATTTTTATACTTTATGGTAGCACACCTACATTAGATTAGTTGTAGGGATTTGGAATAGGTGTGAAAGATAACTTTCCAAAGCTACAAACAAACATATAATCTTGTGTTAGGGAGCGGTGAAATCCACTTGCTACATTTTGTCCTGGGAAGCCCTTCTCACACAAGGGTCAATCACGAGGTTGCATTGAGACTGGAAGAGTTACTCACCCTGCTTTGTTGGTCTTGGTGTAGAGATTTCACGTATTATGGGGGTCGCTTGAAGGTATACCCACAATGATGAGTGGAAGCCTTTCAAGTTGATTTCAGGCTAGATAGCCTACCTTTGTGTGTGGATCGGACTATCGATTGTTTCCCCAGGCATCACTGTAGTAATTGGTAACCTTAGTGTCCTTTCTCTTTAGGTTCTTTACACAAGGTGACTGTGGAGGGGCAAGTCTTCACAGTACCTGGAATTGACATTGTCCAAACTCACTCTAGCTCCTTGGAGGGTATACCCACGATTATGTCTGGAAACTTGCACCAGGGTGTAATTCCATTAAGAAGGTCGTCAACGTAAATTTTCTACCCGCTCTATCTTAGCCCCTTCTTATATTGTTCTCACGACATTGGATTTCATCACCAACTAGTGTGCTCATTGTGAGAAGGTTTTGTTTGCTTGCTTGCTTACTAGATTTTTAGCGTGTGTTGTTTGTTCTCCCTAGCAGACTCTAGATTGGATCTTTATTTAATGGCGTCTGTTCCCAGAACGACCAATGAAGGAACCCCTATTCTAGGGGAACCTTTTGTTTTTCCTTCTTACGGTAACATTGGTCCTCCTCGCATCGCTACTTTAAGCCTTCCAGGTCTCACAATTGGATTACCAGTATGGTTGTTTTCCACTCAGGTAATCCCGAATGCAGATAGTGCTTCTGTTGTAAGAAATTCCCCCCAAAAACATCAACCTTATGTTGATCCTTCACCTTCTTCACCAATAATATCTTCTTCACCTTCTCCACTTGCAAGGTCTTCTTCCATTTCATGTTCTTCGTCGAGTGAAATCTTTGAAGATAGTAACTCAATGGATAAGAAGAAGAAGAAAAGGGAGAATAAGAAGAAGAAAAATAGACAAGGATCTAAAATTCCAACCACTGTCAGACGTGTTGGAAAGAAACCAGTTACTGTTGATCATGCTAGGAGTGTTGATGATCTCAAGATCACCCAAACAACCCGTAAACCTAGGTACCCTTGCAGGCTTTGTAAGGGTATCCATATTCTTAAGGATTGCCCTATTCTATCCAAGGTTATAGAAGTATGGTCTACACACCCTCACCAACCCATGTCATCAGCCTCTGAACAACATGCTGATGACCTCCCGTCAACTAGTCAAACTACCCTTGGGAAGAAGAAAAGTAGAGTCAAGTTTCCTTGTAGGATATGCAGAGGGAGTCATCAAAATCACCTTTTCCCTCGTATGGATGAAGCCTCAAAATTATTGGAATACATTTTTGTTTCACCGCCTCAACTTCCAGCTGCTTATCACAAGATTTATCTCAACCCACCTGTAGTTGATGGAATGATCAATCTGGTTCCCCCGTCGATCAGTTCGGTTGATCAGGTATTCAATATGGTCACATCCTTAGTTGAACTAGTTGACCAAGTGGTTGATCTGCTCCCATCCTTGATCAATCCCACTCTCCCCCCAAAGAGTGAAAACTAAGTGGTCGATCCGATTTCCTCCTCGGTCGATCCTGCTCTCTCGTTAGAGAGTGAAACCAAAGCGGTCGATTCATCTCCACCTGTAGACCCCATTCTCCCCTTGGAGAATGAAACCCAAGTGGTCGATTTGATGTCATTATCAGTTGATCCTACTCTCTTGTTCGAGAGTAAACCCAATACTTCCCAAGTTTTTCATGTTGATACATACTCTACCGTGTCGGGGGGTATTCCTCCTTCTCCCATGGAACCCCCTCCAAGTAATGTGTCCATCCTTTTTAATTGGGGTTTTCTTACTGGACCTCGTCTTCCCTCTCACATTCCTTTCTAGATTACAATACAGATTTTTGGTCAGGACGTTCCTCAGATGTTGATAGATGAAGGTGTGTCTGTTAGTATTTTTTCCTCTATTGCTTGGCAGGATTTGGGTTGTCCTCAACTTGCACCGGTTATGCAGAATTTGTTAGCTTTTAACAGAAGAACCATTCAACCTTTAGGGACCCTTCCTTAGTTTCTTGTAACTTTGGGAGGTAAAACTAACTTATTGATTTCATGGTAGTCCAAGTCCCCTTGGATTTCACTTTACTCCTTGGGCGGGATCATGTCTATGCCATGAAAGCTATTGTTTCCACTCTTTTTCATGTGATATATTTCCCTCACGATGGAAGAATTTTGACTATTGATCAACTTTCATTCATCGGTCCTGACTGGATTACCTCCCTAAATGGTTCTTATATGAAGATGGTATCACCCCCACCACATGTTAATTACATGGCGTTGTCTCCCATTCCTTCAGTTGCCGATGCAGATGAGCCTCTCACTGTAAGCTCACTCCTTTATGACTTAGATCTGGTAGTTGACATGGTGATCTCTTCGATAGAGTTTTTAGAGGTTGATCTCCTTTCCCTTGTCACATACCTCGACATGGTGTCCTTCTAGAGTGTTTTTCTTCCATCAAGTGAAGATATCTTGGAAGCCATGATCAAGAAGAGAGTTGTTGAGCACAGGTTTTCTGATTTCAAGCTCATTAAAAAATGAAACCAGCTTTGAGCATAGGTTTTTTTGATTTCAAGCTCATTAAAAAATGAAACCATATTTGAGCATGGTTTTATGATTTCAAGCTCATTAAAAAATGAAACCAGTTACGAGGATATCTTTTGTGTCTCTGTGGCAACCTCGTTAAAAAATGAAACAAAGGTTATGAGCAAAGTTCATGTTTCTGTGTCAAGCTTGTTAAAAAATGAAACAGAGGTCTGGGGATTGAACCTGGATTATCGAGCATAGTTCTTTTCCTATGATAAGCTCGTTAAAAAAAGAAATAGATGTGTTCCCCCTCTTCGTTTAAGTCATGTTCTTTGTCTAGTATTTGAAGCTTCATTTCATTCACCTATACACTTGGATGAAACGAAGCTTGGGGGGCAATGCTTCCAGCCTCTGGACTTCATGTTGAAGTTGAGCCACTAGCATCTTAAGCTGGGGGCTAAGTACCAACCATGTGAATTCGTGAACCATGCATTGGGAAGTCGCAAAAATAGTTTTCTATGGTTCAATCTTGCATAAAAATGAAACCACCTACCTCAAGCATAGTTCCCTCTGGTTTAATCTTGTGTAAAAATGAAACCAATTCCAAGCATAGTTTTGTTTAAGTTTTAAGCTTGTGAAAAAATAAAATCTATCCCAAGCATAGTTATGTTTTGTTTTAAAGCTTGCGTAAAAATGAAAACAATCCCGATCTTAGTCTTTGTTCTTTCTCGTGCTCATAAATACATGAGAATAAGTTACCGAGCTTAGTCTTTGTTATTTCTTGTGCTCCTAAATAAATGAGAATGTAACTGAGTATACTTTTATCACTTTTTCGGACTCATAAAGGTTATACAAAAAAGGAACCCCTTGGAGTTCCCTTTAAGCTCTTTTCAGACTCTCTAAACATGAAAAGATTGCCGAGCGATCTTGTTCTTTTCATGCTCGTTAAAGTATTAGAAAGCGCTTCTGTTGAGCGGTAGTTTATCTCTTTTTCGGTCTCATCAGACTACTTTACAAAAAAGGACATTGTGTAGTTTTCTTTAAGTGTTTTTTAGACTCTCTAAACATGAAAAACCCTTGAGTTTTCTTTCTTTGGACTCGTAAAAAAAACATCGAAAGACCCATATGGGACCGAACCACTCCTTCCTAGGGTTCGTTAAAAATACTTCGAGGGACTCATCTGAAGGATGAGCTTACATTACAAGCATATGTTATCCTTCTCAAGCTTGCGTAAAAATAAAGAGGTACTCGCCAGAAATGGTGGGGGGGAAATTGGGAAAGAAATATGTCTAAGCCTGTACTCTATGGAAGAGTCACCTTTGAACATGACACCCTTTCATTTTCTTTGTGTCTAGGTTGGAAAAATCCACTTGTCTCTTGATCATACTCCTTTATAAGATTACAAATTGGTCTGTGATCCATGTTGTTGAGTCAGTGATTTCAAGACAGTTGTCGTGTCATCAATATGTTCAAAGCGAAGTTCAACCTCAAAATCCTTCTATTGCGTCAGCCATTTCTGCAGTCCTTAATCCTTCTATTACGTCAACCATCCCTGAGTCGGTCCCGACTTACTGTTTACTCTGATCTACTTCAAATCTTGTTACCCGTTTCATGTCATTGATGGGGGATACATTAAGGCCCTCCTGTGACGCGTATTTTCCTATCGACTTCAACTCATTCTCCAGGAATTAGACTTAGAAACTAATTGGTACCTTGGAACTTGCATGCCTCAATGGAAGGTTTCCTCACTTTCGACAGTGGGTTTTCATTATTGACCTCTGATCGGGAGATTTTTCCAAGTGTTCGACCTCAACTCATTGATTCACGTTCGTTGGATTGTACTAGTATACCTTGGGAGTCATTGACATTAATGGTAATTTCTCTTTCACTTGTTCATAGTATTCACTAATGACCGGTAATCAAGTGGTTTCTAACATGTTCGACTTCAGCGCATGTATTTGCATGGTTAGATTCATACTATAGAGTGGTGGAGATGAAAACCATGAATATTTTCTCATAGATTCAGGTTGCGTTGGAGTATATTTAGTTTGTACTGTTGCATAGATCCACATTGTATGTCTCGTGGCTATGTTCAAATTTGAGTCTTTAACATATAGATCCACAGTGTATTTTTTGTGGCTATGTTCATATTTGAGTCATAATGGCATTGATCCACAGTGTATATTTGGTGGCCATGACTTGTATTAATTGACATGGATCTTCGCATGTCGGTATTTATGCTTTGAGTCATTTGTATTCTGAGTATGGGAATTCCTACCTCAGTGATGATATATTATTGTACTGTATTTCCTTGTTTGTTGGTAGGTTTCTAACCAACTGTTCCTTGTTCCCTACACACACTTGACAAAGTATTTCAGCTATCACTCTATTCTAACTTCATACTTTGGGGGGCTCTCTGTTACACAGTATTTTCATCATCCCTATGATCCCTAATGATGTAAACCTATCTATTTCCTTCAGAGGGGTCAGTGGCCTGGATTCCTGAAGAAAGAAGGGAGAAGAACTTTCCCTGAGAGAAGAAGTTGTATTTTCCTTTGTAAAAACCCTATTAAAGAGGATTTATGCAGGTTGCTCTATACACAGGGTGCGGAAATGCCTAGTTTCCACAGGCTACACTATAGCTAGGGTGAGGAAATGCCTGGATTTTGCAGGCTATATTATATATAGGGTGAGGAAATTCATGATTTCCTCAGGCTGTACTATAGCTAGGCTGTGGAGTTTCCGTAGGTTGCACTATAGCTAGGGTGCGAAAATTCCTATACGTGGGAAAAATGAGCGTCTTCTCGATGCTTCTAGAAGGAGAAGCTTCTATGATGAGGTGGCCTCTGAATGGTTTGGATCTTACTCTCTTTCATGATTTAGTGGGATCATCCTAACCTCCTCACCTTATCCTCTTCAACTTATAAAAGGAAAGGAGCTCTCATGGAGAAAGTTAGCTTGAGCTTGATTGAGTTGGAAAGTTCTTGAGCCTTTGAGATTAGAAATTTGGCTTGAGATTGTTAGCTTGGTATGTTGGCTTTGGGCTTTGCTTTGTCAAGATAGATTGCGAGTAGCTATCAAATCCATGGTCTCAGAATCCTTGGAGAAAGAAGTGTGTGGGAAGAAAGGCACTGTTGGAAGGAACCTTACGACATCAAGGCATTCGGTTGTAATCTCTCTTCCTATTATTTAATATAATACAGTGGCATGCTTCTTTCCCATAGAATTATCTTTGTTTTATTGCATAATTCCTTGATCATATGCATAGGCTGTCATTGAATATACTTTTTCTGCTTTCACTTTGGTTGGTTTGTGTCCCACTGCGGTATCAGTATCACAAGAGCACCGGAGCGAAACAGGAACAACAAAGACATAAGGAAGCTACATTTAAAAGTATGTCTCTCGTCTTTTGTTTAGTAGTAAATTCAATGATTAGAGCCTAGGGAAAGCGCCATGTCCTGTCGTGTTTAGTTCTATATCCAGGTGGATCTAGGGGGATCGATTTGTGTTTGCACTTAACGATTAGCCCGATAACAACTGTAAGAAGCTTATGTATATTGTACGAGGGCTTTGTGTTGTAACCTAGCTTGGGGAAGTAGAATATGGTGGAGTGTGCACATATATCCTGTCCTATGCGAAGTAGGATCTTGTGGCTTTGTGTATGTAGATGATTGATAGAAGATAATAAATAGAAGAAGAGTTGGTGGACATAGACCCAGGCTGGGGGTGAACCACATATATCCTGTGTTATGGTTGCTTTGTGCATTATGGTTGTAATATTGTTCATGTGATTTATGCTTTGTGCTTAATGTTTATATATATCTCATATGATATCTTAGTGCTTAGCGATGTGAGTGAATGTTAGATCTGATCTATTTTGATGTGCTTAGTACTTGGATGTGTTAGATCTGGTTGAATATTGTGCTGCTCTATAATTAGGGTTTATCTACGCTATGAACTAAGATTAAGTATTGATGAATAATGACTGCTAAGTGCCTTGTTGAGGTGTTGTAATCACATATTTGTGTCCCATATAGGTTGCAGACATTTGAGTCCTGCAACCACCCCTGCCTCTACCTCGGGTGAGACTTCATCTGTTTTGCAGGTGTTTTTGAAAGGGCCAGTAGTTAGGGTTTTGTTGGTGTGTTGTTGAAGCATTGAACCCTGGGTCTGCCCCTGTGCCAACACACCTCTACTGTCTTCCCACCTAACTGGACCGGAAAGGCAGGGAGAATACCATGAGGGCGGAAGGAATGACCATCAAATGCAGTCAACATGTTCGATGACTTGGAAAGAGTTAGAGAATCGAGAGCTTTCCAACAGATCAGGGACATCACGCAAGTGGCAGTGCCTTCATCAACAATCGCACGTTTGATGGTATACTTTGAGTACTCCAAGTGGATTCTGAAATCCACATGGTAAGGAAAGTGAGGCTTAACATATGTGACGTCAAACTTGATAAATTTTGAGCCACTGCGTTCTAGAGCTTCTAAAGCAGAGAGTAAGTCATTCCTTTGTGAAGGACACATCTGGAGTACCTCCAAAGTCGACATTGCACAAGGGGTTTTACCCAGGTCCTCAACAATAGAGTAGTTATGGATGGCTCTAACATTTGGATTATGGGTAGAGTGCTTAAGTACTCCTTTCAGAATACGGGGCGGTGGCTCCGGTTGATCAATCTGTAAATTCATCTCCAGGGGAGGAGGAGGATATTATAGACCAGGAATAACCTGTTTAGAGCTATAATCTCGATATCGAGTGGCTACATTAATTTTTTCATCGACCATATTGATACACAAATGGTTGCCATCTTGCAATGGAGGGTTTTGATTCCCACCAGCTAGATTTCCAACGTTTGAGGAGCTTGAGGCCATGTGATGATTATGTGCAAATGGATTTGTCAGCACTACGCGTGATTGAGATAATAGCCTCACAGCTTCTGCAAGTTTGGGGCACAAATGGGTAAGATGATCATCTGTACAAAGCTTACAGGGAAACTTCACCTTACGTCTTTCTCGTTTTCCCTCTCCATCATTACTATTGATCTTCTCATTATTAGCATTGTCCTTGTGTTTATTACCATTTTTCCCACCCTTACGGTTATTACGTCCTTTCCTCTTATTCCCTCCTGGTTGCTGGTTACCATTCGGGTTGGTCGACGATTGCACAAAATGTACATCCTCTAACTGAGTGGGGTTGGAAGACATAGACGAAAATGGCCCTCCTGCAGACTAGCTTAGAGACAAATATTTCATATGGTTTGTCACCGAGTTTGTGGACTTTACATTAGCGGCACCTACAATGCCATCAGCAAGAGGTCCGGTCTTTTGCCTATGGTTGTAAGTAGACCACGGTGCGTCAGGAAGAAGGTAATATAACATCCCAGACTAAGCGTATATCAAGTCTAACTATTGGTCCCTAAATATTTCTTCTTCCTCAGTGGTAACCCTAGAAGTAGCAACGTCCTTCGAGATAGGAGCATGTAAAGACTTAAGAAACCATTCTAAAAGAAAGGCCAGGGGTATAGGGGTCTTAATCAACCTCTTCCATCTATGCCACTCTTGGATATGGTCTGAGATATGAGTGGCAGTATCCTAGCGTAAAGTGGACAACAGTTCTAGGACAACATCGTAACGGATGGGCCACTGGAAGTGGCTAAGAAAGACCAACACCAACTAACGAAAAGTCCCATATGCCCCCCTAGGTAGCTCAATATACCATTTCGTAGCAACTCCGATGAGGGTGTGTTGAAATAATCTTAATCAAATAGAATCATCATTAAGGGAATTCTATGAACACCAAAGGTGAAAGGTAGTGACGTGATCACCAGGATCCTCTCCATTCTTACCCTCAAACTTTGGGATGTTTAAAGGAATTTTGGTGAGGACGGGGGGACATGTAGGATCATGACTCATAGGGTCATTCATTAACTTAGACAAATATGTCAGATTAAGCGTGTCCAGAAAAGGGAGACAGGGTTGCGGAATCTGGCCCCAACCTCTCGGGAAAGACTGTGCATGTGGAACTGCAGGACATCCAGGGTTTTGGTAAACACCATGGCCCTGTCTGATATTATAAGGCCCTCCTCCAGGCTGATTCATATAGGGTTGGTTGGGCATCATTCCCACGGGAATGTTTTGTTGAGGGTTATATAAATTTCCCCCAGTCGGATTGGATCCAGGTTGGGGGTTTCCCAAAGCGTGAAATTGACCTCCTCCGGGTGGGAATCCAGAGGATAGAGACAAATTCATTATTCTGAAAGTATTGGTTGGAATATGTGTTGATTAAGGTTGGTTGTCATTGATGTCAACCCTTGAAGAAAGACCCATAGCACAAAGTTTTGGGTAATGGACCCAATAGTGTTTGATGTAAATATGACTCATTATTGTTTTGTCATGGTTGATAA
>SNQJ01S0155224.1:39902-50284 GCA_010110895.2 Picea sitchensis
ATATGGTTAAAAGGGATTAAATTGCTCTATTACTGATTCACCCCCCCTCTCAGTAATCCAACAATATGCACCGAGGAAGTAGGTTTGTAGGACAGAACTTGAGCCGAAGCTTGTCCTCCAGGTTGGTTGCTCCACCCAAAAGAAGGAGGGTTGGACCCGGGGTTAAAAGCAAGGATGCCTCCCATATTAGGAGTCGTTTGAGGGATCTGAGAACCACCAAACAAAAAAGGAGTGTAGGGAGGTGTACTTCCCCCAATCCCCATGCTAGCATCAAGGCCAACAACTAGGATGGAGTTCGAAAAATGTGAAGTGAAGTTGGGCATACCATAAGAAAAGGGACTAGAAGCCATAGGGATGGACTAAACATTATAGCCCGGTGAGTGGCCAAGAGACCCAAAAGGGTTCAAGGCACTATCTTGAGCATTCACTATAGGCCGAGCCATAGTAATGATAGGTGCCTCTGGCACTACAACCATAGAGGTTGCAGGAGTCGAAGGGGTTCCATTAACTATAGTGGGTATGGGAGTTGAAGGGCTCCCAGTATTCTGAAGACTAAGTTCAGTACTCATCCTTGTAGAATCACAAGTATGAACAGTGGATGTGTGTGTACTACTCCTAATAACTCTATGCCTTTTAGAAGGAAAAAATCTGGTGGTAACTGTAACAAGCGACGATACTGGCGGGGAGGCTGGTCTGACTCCACGATGACTTTAAGACTCTAAAATATAAAAATATATCCTAAGGCCAACTAGTAATCAAAGAGAACATCAAAAGTCAAATGGCCAATATGCATATTGTTGTAACCTAGGTTAGCATCCCCTACCTCTCCTCTCTTTTTCCCTATGCCTTCATCAATTTTTCTTCTTCTGGTTGGTTAAGTCATTTTCCCATTACTGAGTGACTTGGTTCTTATTCGTTTCTTTCAGGTTTGAGTCTTTGTGCCTTTCTGTTTTGTTTTTCTTGAAAGGATGAAATATATGTTGGATTTGGTTCGAATTACTTGTCATCATATTTTCCATTGATTAAGTTCACCACAGGTCGAACAAGCCTTTTTATATACACAGGAAACACCCGTGGACAAACACAGCCATTCAGAATGGTCATTTTCTGGCCAGGATTGCCGAAATGAATAGGGAAATTTTCAATGGTAAAAATCCACCAAGCAAATCATATCAACGACTGTTGTCCATTCGGGGGTGCAGAATCACACGAAGTTTAACACCAAGAGTCATTAGAAGTCCCGAACCCCCGAAGTATTTAACACGGCTTAAGCTTGGGTTAATTGGTGATAAGCACTGGCTAATCACTTCGAATATTTTCCTTTGGGATATTTTCATACTTTACATCCATGAAAGACCCGAAGTCCCAAAGAGACAAAGTCCTGAAGACCGGCAAGTCGGAGTCCCGAAGCGCTGAAGCACGTGGCAACCAACAATTGAGACATGTGGCACACTCATGAGGTAGGACACATGGAAATCATCTCAGGTCATTTGGTTATGTCATTCACCCATTTCCACGTAACACATGTCACCTTTCTTTCCAAGACACATCAACAGCCATGACATCATACGACGTCAGGCCACCACGTCACTTCGGTGATTTTCCTCTAGGAGATTTCCAAGCCTAACATTTCAAGCTCCTAAAGCCTGGATTTTCGAAGAGAATCTGGACCTCTCATCGGTCACAACATGCAACAGTAGATGTTTCACTTCGTAGCATTGTCACTCCGAGAGTTTCCCAAGCATAACATAAGTAAACCCCTGAAGCCCGAACTCTTGAAGTAAGCACGGATTGTTGATCTCAAATCAACCTGAACCATTGATCCTTGCAATAGGTGAATGTCACCCAGGTCTCAGATCATAATCAGATCGACAGTTATAGTTCATTGTGGCGATGCAAACTGCCCAGACGTTAATTTTCCAAGGCGGTCCCACAATTTAAACCATGGTTTTGTTGGAAGGGTACGTGGCAGCTTGTGGGGGATTGTGGGCCCAAAGGTAGTGTGAACCCAGACCACCCTAAACAAATTCCACAATCACATTCTTATATGACACCGCATCACATCCACATTTCCTTCACTCATCCCACTCACTACTCTCGCCCCTCTCGCCACGCGCCATCTGTCTTCCACACACGTCTATCACCTCCACCTCCCCTCCACTTCATCTACATACACATTGTCCACCTTCACACGTCCTATTTTCCTACTGGACACCCACCTCGATGTCTTCATGTTCATGATCAACTCATCATAGAGAAAGCAATAAGAAGGGCCAGTTATAGGTGAGACAGAGTACGACAGAGAGTTAAGTCTCAGTCACAGGCCGACACAAATTAGTTCCAGAACACTTCAACAGGCTCTGCTCATGCAACCATGTTATCTTTAGTAGCATCCAACAGGTCGCAGGCATGCCATTACTCAAACCAGAGCTTTGTTCTGCCTCTCCGATTTTTTTTCTTCCATCTCAGCATGCATCAGTTCTGTCTTAGAGACAATAGTCGGTTTTAGTTGATTAATTCCAGAATTTTCTTAGATTATATACAAGAGCGGTCTTTTGTGTGTGATAAGAACCACTCTTGATGATTAATTCCACTATATTAGTGAAGTTAATAATTTGTTTTACGAACTGTTCCCTAAATTTAGGTCTCAGTCCCCTAAGGATGAGAACCTCTACAACTCTCTTAAATAGTTAGTTTTTGGATATTGTAAAGGTCGGATTTTTTGAGGAAGGAATAGAAATACAACAGACTGGTTGGACCTGTTTAATGTATGGATTAAATCTCTCGACCTGGTGAACATACTCTTGATGACAGTGTTTCGTTCAACTCTTCATGTGTTTTTATTCTTATCTTGAATACAGTTTTTTATTTGTGCAACGTACATTTCATTTCCTTTCATCTATCGTATAACTTATTTTTACCGATATGCAACCTGTCAAACAACTAATGCTTTGGTGAAGATTTTTTTTTACAACCTGTGGGATTTATTGTGTTTTGATACATGTTTGATGTCTTGAAATGATATTTTAAGTATTGAACTTCTTGCAACAGATTATTCATTGCGTATTTTTTTTGTTTCCTTTTGTTTTCTATTATTTCACTAGTCTATCATTAGTGTGCCATCAGCTAAGGAGGGCCCTCATCCATATCATTTTGCCAACCCAACCTTTCCTTTTTCTTGATAGAATAACCCTCTGACCAACCAACAAAAATTTAAAAGAAGCAATCATTCTACACTGATAGGTGGCCTAGCTTTTCCCTTTAGCAGTCGGGTGCAGACCTTAGGACCAACATCTTCTAGCATCATTGTCGGGGAATGGAGTAATGAAATATATTTCCCTGTGAGAACAACAATTGATTAGCTCTAACCTTTGATGGTGAACAAAGATCAAACACCAACAGATTGCCATCTTTCACATGGCGACTTCACTGAGTAAAATATAAAGAAGAAATACTGAAGCCTCTACCAAGATCACTTATTCTAATGCATTTGATGCATAATTCTCCCTCCTTCTGAGAGAGAGAAGATCAACCACACTATTATCCATGCACGAAGTAGCCATTGAAGTTGAAGCTAATATTTTGGCATCAGACAGATTAAAGACTAGTTCTGATAAAGAGAAGAAAAAACATAGAGAGGATTCCCTACCTCCTCTAACCCAACTACATCTGATCCCAAACTTGAATAGATGAATAAGAATTTCAAGGATCAGACTTTTGAGATAGCTAAGCTAAAATGGGAATCCAAATAGCCAAACAGAACTTTTCAACGAGTTGGTAATAGAAATTAGAACCAATTGTCAACAAGAATATGAGGTAGCACAATTGTCAAATCAATTTGATGATCAGATAGGGTAAGAGGGAGTTATTCAAGGTCAACCCAATAAGAAATACGATTTGAGGACGAGAAATGGAGCTTCCAAGGCCACCACCTCTGATCAAGGAAAACAAGCAGAAGCCCTTCCCAAGCCAAATCCAAATAAAGGCGTGCCATCTAAAACTCAGTCATATCCACTATCAAAACCTCTTGCCCCTGAAACAAAGGAAGCTAATAAGCCACCAACCTCTTTCATCTTGGAACATGAGCTGAAAAAAATCAAGATTCCTGTCCCTTTGACAGAATTTTTAAAAAATGAACCTTTCAAGAAATCCATCATGAAAGTTTTGCAACCTACTCCTTCTAGTGTATCTTCAGATGTCATTAGTCTACAGGATGAAAACCCAGCCATTACTGTGGGTCCACACATTGAGGATGTCTCTAATGCTTCTCCTCCTTTCTATATATCTTTGAATGTCCATGATAAGATCCTTCACAATTGTCTTATGGACTCATGAGCCTCTCACAATGTCATGCCCAAAGTTGTTATGGAAGAACTAGGTCTGGAGATTACCAAGCCTTACCAAGACATGTACTCCTTTGATTCTAAGAAAGTAAAATTCCTGGGATTGATAAAGGATATGGTGGTTTCTCTAGCACAATTACCCATGAAGAGTGTAGTGATGGACATTGTGGTGGCCGACATCCCCCCAAAGTTTGTCATGATATTATCGAAAACTTGGGCTAAGAAGGTTGGAGGATCATTGCAAATGGACCTCACATATGCCTCCATTCTTCTGTTTGGTGGTGAGCACAGGAGGATATACAGAGAGTTAAGGTTAGCCTACATAGTCAGTCATCATTAGAACCCAAGATATCACCCCATTTATGTTGTTGAGGATGGGATTGGTTTGTCTTTTTTTCATTTAAATGATGATGAACCTGAAATATCAGTCACCCAACATAGAGATCATCCAATGACTTGTCAATAAAACAAGGTGTGGAAGATGTATTTCGATGGCTCTTCATCAAAAGAAGGATCTGGTGCGGGTATTCTCCTCATTTCCCATTCAGAAGAAGTTATAACCCTCTCTTATAAGATGGAGTTTGAAACTACTAACAATATAGCTAAATATGAAGCTCTAGTATTGGGATTGAGGGCTGCCAAAGACATGATCATTGATTGTTTAACATTTTTTGGTGATTCTGACTTGGTCATCAATCAAGTGAGGAATATATATCAAGCTAAGAGATAGAGGCTCAAGCAGTGTAGGAACGAGGTATGGGACCTGATCGATAATTTATTTCTAGCATTTAACCTCTCTTTCATTCCCAGAGAACAAAATCAAAAAGTTGATTCTCTGACCTTAGCTGCCAGGACGTTCAGGCCTCCCATTGGCCCAAATATTAAATATCAGGTGGAAATTAGAAATGGAACAACCATACCAGACAACATAAAGCACTAGCAAGTCTTTAGTGATGATTTAGAGTTGCATAGATTTCTTCACACTATTGATGAATTCTCCAATATCTCAATTCATCAAGAAAGTCAAGAAGATGAAAATGAGAAATTAGAAGATCAACAATCTTCTCATCTGTTGAAGACAGTGGTTGGTCATGATATTGTGGAGTTGAAAACCAATCACATTCCAAGAGGACTAGTACCATTGGAAATATTTTTCAACATCAATGATGTTTACAAAGGAACTGCCATGAAGAATCAAGAAGAGGAGGTGACAGAGTGCAATATTGGGACCACTGAGAATCCCAATATCATCAAGTTGTCCAAAGAATTGGCTGCAAAACAAAAAGACAGGTATGTCAGTCTCATTAAAAAGTTTGTTGATACTTTTGTATGGTCCTATGCAGATTTGAAGACATTTGATACTGACATCATCTAGCACAAGATCCCTCTAAAAACTGGCTCCAATCCATTCAAACAAAAGATTAGACAATTTAATCCCATGTTAATGTCCATAATTGAGAAAGAACTAAAAAGAATGTTGGATGCCAAGATTATTGTACCATTGAGGTATTCAAACTGGGTGGCCAACTTAGTACCTGTAAGGAAGAAGAGTGGGGAGATACGCTTATGTGTTTATTTCAGAAATCTAAACAAGTGTTCTTTGAAGGACAATTACCCCCTCCCCAAGATGGATCATATTTTACAGAGGGTGGTAGGTGCACACATAATTTCCTTTTTGGATGGATACTTTGGTTATAACCAGATAACAGTTTGTGAGGAAGATAAAGAAAAGACAACACTCACCACCCCATGGGGAACATTCATGTATGACAAGATGCCCTTTGGGCTCATGAACGTAGGGGCCACTTTTCAAAGGGCCATGGACATATATTTTGTGGGGGAGAAAGACAAATTTATGGTCATATACCTAGATGACATTACCATTTTCTCCAAGTCTGATGAGGAACATTTGAAGCATTTGGAGTAGGTTTTCAAGAAACGCAGGAGGTATGGGATATCTCTCAATTCTAGGAAGACTCACTTTGCCATGACAGAAGGGAATCTCCTAGCCCACATCATATTATCTTGAGGCATAAAAATTGATCCAAAGAGGGCTTGTGCCATTCAAAAAATTTAGATTCCCATAAATAAAAACGGTGTCCAGTCTTTTATTGGTAAGATAAACTTCCTCAGACGCTTTGTGCCGAATTTTTGCCAAAATTATGAAGCCTATTACTAACATGTTGAAGAAATATGTTGTGATAAAATGGTCCATGGAGGAGAAATCATATTTCCAAACAATCAAGCAAGCTTTAGTTGAAGCATCTGTATTGGCCAGCCTTGACTATACCAAACATTTATTCATCTTTTCCTTTGCCTTAGAGGAAACAATTGTTGTTGTACTGCTGCAAAAAAATGAGGAAGGGAATGAGAAGCCAATAGCTTTTTTTCAGCAGAGCCCTTCGAGATGCTGAGATAAAGTATGATATATTAGAGAAATAGGCTTATGCACTGGTCAAAGCACTCAAGGCCTTTAGGGTTTATGTGCTACAGTCGAGCATAACGACCTTTGTTCCTAGCAGCAGTGTCAAAGAGATTTTGGTCCAAGCCAGACAATGAGGGGAAAAGAGGAAGATGGATTGTCAAACTGTTGGAGTATGACTTGCACATAAAGCCCACAAAGCTGATCAAGGGGCAATGAATGCCCAAATTGCTATCAGAATCAAACTGCAAGGTGCTAGAATTGCATCAAACCTTCACCCAATCAGATGCACCCATCATACAACCTAGACAAGACAACTTACAAGTATTTGAAAACTACTCCTCTTCGCCTTAGTATAAAAACATCATCTATTTTCTGCAGCATTTCGAATGCCCCCCAGATGTGAAGAAGACAAAGGCCAAGTCTCTCAAATTGAAATCTATCAAATTCTGGATCTCGAACCAGAACCTGTATTGGAGAGATCCTGCTGGCATCCTATTAAGATGCCTTGATGAAAATGAAGCTAAGTAAGTCACAACAGAGATGCACAGAGGAGCGTGTGGTAGGCACCAGCACTGGAAGGCCACAATGCTCAAGATCCCGAGGGCAGGATATTACTGGCCCACCTTTTTCTATGATGTATTTTCCATTGTTAGAGCATGCAATGAATGCCAAATGTTTGCAGGGAAGCAGAAGTTACTATCACTACCCCTGAAACCTATAAATTCCAATAATTTGTTTCAACAATGGGGGTTAGACTTCATAGGAGAAATAAATCCACCCTCTAGTGGACAACACAAGTGGATCCTCACTGAAACTGACTACTTCACCAAATGGATTGAGGTTGTGCCCACCAGGAATGCCACTAACAAGGTAATTATGAATTTCCTGGAAACTAATATTTTTTCTAGATTTGGTTGCCCCAGCAAGATTGTAACATACAATGCCCAATATTTCAAGTCCAAAGCCATGATTGACTTCTGTGGAAGTCACAACATTTCCTTGACACATTCCACACCCTATTACCCTCAGGGAAATGGCCTGGAAGAATCATCAAAAAAGACTCTCATCAGGATCATCAAAAAGTTGTTGACTGAAAGCAAGAAATCCTGGGACTCTAAACTCAAATATTCCTTATGGGCTGATAGGATCAGCACTAAGAAGTCTCTAGGAACATCGCCATTCCATCTTGTTTATGTCATAGACGTTGTTTTTCCTAATCAACTCGGTATACCAGTCCTGAAATTATTGCAGGAGGATATTGAGGAGCCCAATGAAATCCAACAGAGGATCTTCTAGATTATAGAAGTTCAGCAGAAAAGAGAGGCACTTGATCAGAGAACAGAGGCATACCGGAGAAATATCAGATCAGCCTTTGATAAGAAAACTAAGAACGATATTTTTCAGGAAGGTGACCTGGGTTTTAGGTGGGATGACAAAAGGGATGACAAGTCCAAGAATGGTAAATTTGACAACCTCTGGTTTGGCCCTTTTAAGGTGGTTGAATTTCTTAACAACAACACATTCATCCTGCACAATCTAGACAATATAGAGATCTTTAGAGGCCCAGTAAATGGGCGCTTCCTGAAACACTATTTTGTTTGAGAATGGGGGGAGGCCCCTCTTGTACCATAGGCGTTCCTTTTATTATTTATTTTGATTAGTTAGTTGTGTTAATAAAGACTCCATAGCCCAATAAGGCACTGGGGTAAAGTTTCATCTTTTAATTAAGTAAAATGCATGGCTGAGGGACAGTAATAGATACACAGAGATGACAAACAGAAATGAGGGTAAGTGATGAAAGGTAAGAGCAGTTATCTAATCTCAAGGTACCGATCTACAGTTCTTAGCACCTCACAGGGATGAGCTATCCTTAGTTGGAGCCAATGTTGTAACCTAGGTCTGCATCCGCTGCCTCTCCTCTCTTTTTCCCTATGCCTTCATCATTTTTTCCTCTTCTAGTTGGTTAAGTCATTTTCCCATTACTAAGTGACTTGGTTCTTATTTGTTTCTTTCTGGTTTGAGTCTTTGCATGTTTTTGTTCTATTTTTCTTGAAAGGATGAAATATATGTTGGATTTGGTTCGAATTA
This sequence comes from Picea sitchensis, assembly GCA_010110895.2. Taxonomy (NCBI): domain Eukaryota; kingdom Viridiplantae; phylum Streptophyta; class Pinopsida; order Pinales; family Pinaceae; genus Picea; species Picea sitchensis. The sequence continues at coordinate 48,759 of SNQJ01S0155224.1, forward strand.
CTTGTCATCATATTTTCCATTGATCCAGCTCACCACAGGTTGACTAAGACTTTTTATATTACAGGAAATGCCCGTGGACAAACACAACCATTCAAAATGGTCATTTTCGGGCCAGGATTTACGAAATGAATAGGAGAATTTTCAATGGTAAAGATCCACCAAGAAAATCATATCAATGGTTGTCGTCCATTCGGGGGTGCAAAATCACACGGAGTTTAACACCAAGAGTCATCAGAAGTCCCAAACCCCCGAAGTATTTAACTCGGCTTAAGCTTGGGCTAATTATTGATAAGAATTGACTAATCACTTCGGATGTTTTCCTTCAGGAGATTTTCATACTTTACATCCATGAAAGACCCGAAGTCCCGAAGAGGCAAAGTCCCGAAGCCCGGCGAGTCGGAGTCCCGAAGTGTCGAAGCACATGGAAAACAACAGTTGAGACACGTAGCACACTCATGAGGTAGGACACGTGGCATTCATATTAGGTCATTTGGTTGTGTCATTCACCCATTTCCATGTGACACGTGTCACCTTTCTTTCCAAGACACATCATTAGTCGTGACATCATACGATGTCAGGCCACCATGTCACTTCGGTGATTTTCCTCCGGGAGATTTCCAAACATAATATTTGAAACTCTCGAAGCCTGGATTTCTGAAGAGAATCTGGACCACTCATTGGTTGTGACACGCGGAAATAGATATTTCACTTCGCAACATTGTCACTCCCAGAGTTTCCCAAGCATAACTTTCGTAAACTCCCAAAGTCCCGAAGCCCGGACTCCCGAAGTAAGCATGGACCGTTGATCTCAAATCAACCTAAACCATTGATCCTTGCAACAGGTGAATGTCACCCAGGTCTCATATCATAATCATATTGATGGCTACAGTTCATTGTGGGGATGCAAACTGAATGGACGTTAATTTTCTAGGGAGGTCCCGCAATTTAAACCATGGTTTTGTTGGAAGGGTACGTGGCAGCTTGTCGAGGATTTCGGGCCCCAAGGCAGTGTCAACCAAAACCTCCCTCAACGACTTCCACAATCACGTTCTTATATGACACTACGTCACATCCATGTCACCTCCACTCATCCCACTAACTACTCTCACCCCTCTCGCCATGTGCCATCTGTCTTCCACACACGTCTATCGCCTCCACCTCCCCTCCACTTCATCTACATCCATGTCGTCCACATTCATGTGTCCTGTTTTCCTATTGGACGCCTATTGGATCATGTTGTCATTAATGCCAATGGTTTGATTGATTGATGTCAATTGATTAATTGATGTCAAAGGATTGATTGATTGATGATTTATGTAATATAATATGTATTGTCCTTGATGAGAATGCATAGATGAAGATGGATCAATGAGTTTTCATTGTTACATGATGAATATGGATCGATGTGGTTCCATTGGTATATGATGCATTGTTGGAAAAATGTATTGATGCCTCATTATTGTCTTATCATGATTGATAAGGTGCACAAATGGATGAACTCCAAAGTGGTCCCCTTATGGTGAAAG
>SNQJ01S0155227.1:20089-42563 GCA_010110895.2 Picea sitchensis
CTCCCTAGCACCACCCTGCCACCCTTGTTTCTCTGGTTGCAACCAGATGGAAGCTACAAATCCCTGTGTTCAAGCACCCACTTGAACCTCTGAGGACAACAGTCCTCCTGAGCACCTCCCTACCTCCCTAGAATATCAAAATAATGAATACACAGACAATTTCTCAAATAAATCAATTCATACCTTCCTTTCTCTGTTCTGTAAGTCTGATCTGTTCTGTTATTCTACTCTTCGTTTTCTCTTCCTCTGTTATTCTGCTTTGCGTTCCATTTCACTCTGCACATCTGCTTCCTTACCTAACATGCATTCTCTTCTGTATTCTACCTTACTATTTCCCTCATTTCCTCCTCATAATAGCTAACCAAACATAGTCTGTTTCATCTTCTTTTATACACACAGGCACAACGTTTCAACTTCCCAACTCTTTCGGCAAAATGACGACAACTGTCCAGCCAACCGAAACGCCAACTGATCAACAACTAATGTGTGATCATGAGTCTGTTTTACTAATGGATTTGTAACTGAAAGTGTTAAGTGTATGTGGAAGAACAGTAACCCTCCGATCACATTCAAACCTTATCCGCACCGTTGGATGATCTTTATCATGCTTTGCCTTTAAATCGGGTTTCGGCATTTCGGAATTCCTTTGCCCAAGTTTCTCCACACTTTCACATCACAATCTCCGAAACTCCGAAATGGATTTTATCTGGGCTGACTCCTTCTCTTCCCGTGACCAAGAGTTGTGACCACAGTTTTATGCGAAAGGGGCTTTCGCGATTTCTCATATTGCGAATTCGTAATAGAGATTAGATCAACAGTCCAGGTCAGATCTTGTCTCAACGGCCGCGATTGAATCGCAATATCGCGTATCGCGATTTTGGAAGTCTCGTTGCATTTGTTCACTTGCCATTCCATGTTGCGATCCCCAAAATTCCGACACGATCTAGAATCAACAGTCTAGATCAAATCCCGATCTGACGACTCAGATTACATCGCGATTTCGCATATCGCGAAATCAGCACTCCTTATGTCAAGTGACTTTGTCATTTCTAAGTTCCGATCCCCGATGTCGATGCACCCCTTTCCACATGCTAGCCCTGCTGGCTATAGACCCATATGACCGTCAACACACGACCTCGGTCAAATCTCTCATCGGGGTTTCGACATTTTCTATGTCACCATGCACATGCCTACGGAATTCCCGATCCTCCGATCCCCGATTCTCCGATGAAGGAAATCAATGGTCCAGATCTCATTCTTGCTTTAACGGCTGCGATCAAATCACAAAATCGCATATCGCGATTTCGAGGTTTTCATTGTCAAGTGAATTTGACATTTCAAAGTCCCGATCCCCGATTCTCCGATGAAGAAAATCAACGGTCCAGATCTCATTCTTGCTTTAACGAGTGCGATCAAATCGCGAAATCGCATATCGCGATTTCGGGGTTTTCGTTGTCAAGTGAATTTGACATTTCAAAGTCCCGATCCCCGATTCTCCGATGAAGAAAATCAACAGTCCAGATCTCATTCTTTCTTTAACGGCTGCGATTAAATCACGAAATCGCATATCGCGATTTCGGGGTTTTCGTTGTCAAGTGAATTGGACATTTCAAAGTCCCAATCCCTGATTCTCCGATGAAGCCTCCTGTCGAGCTTCTCCCGGTGGCGCCCGATCGCTACCACGCTTATCTCCCTCGCAGCTTCTGCAGATCGGACGGCTGACGGGTGTCTTTTTTCGATCTGACGGCTCAGATCCTCTCTCCGAAAAGGGCTGTAAACTACGGTCCAAATTCATTTTGGATTCAACGGTTACGATTGAACTGTGATCTTGTTGCAATCTGAATAATACAAACCCATCAATGACAACAACCATTCGTTGTCTGCAAATTTTCCATCAATGACAACAACTATCAACACACATTCGCTGCTTGTTCAATATTTGCCAACATGTCGGTGGCCTCCCACCTATTCAAACTGGCTCATTTTGGCACTTTTCCAGTTCGGCAACTTGTTTCCTAGTTTTTGGGTAGCTGTCTTTTGGGGACATTTTGAGGCCATCCCTGAGTTCTAGGACCATTTTGAGGTCTTCCTTGAGTTCTGGGGACATTTTGAGGCCCTAAACAATGTTTTTATGACTCACCACAGTCATCATGTATGGGGATCACCACATGAAACATGTGTATTCTTCGGGTAGACCTTTCCAACGAGATATTGTGTGCCTAAAATGAAGATCGTATGAAAAAGTATGACCCTGGGAAGTTGATGTACTAACTTACCCAAAAGGGGCCCACATAACTTTTGGCGCTTCATCTCCTATGGTTAGGTTTTTGGATGTCTAGGGTTTTTGACATTCCTGTTTATTGTAAAAGGGCCTTTAGAGCCTCATTGTAATCATCTTTTGGTGAATGAGCGCAGCCATCACATCTCTTCTCAGAGATAAGCTTCCACCATTCTAGCAAGCATGTTTTCCGCTGCATTTTATAGTTTCAGATTATTTCCTTATTGAATAGAAACCAATTTTATTGTATATATATTATTCTGTGTTAAGAATATTTTGATAATAATCTATATTCATTTCGTTTTTCTCATAAAATCTAGATCAGGGCACATCCAAACCAACTCATCACCTTGTGGAAGCCCAATCGTACTAGTGCATAAGAAAGATGAGACTTGGAGACTCTACATTGATTACCAGGCCCTAAATAAAATCAGAGTCAGTAACTGGTACTCGATTCCCCGAATCGACGATCTCCTTGATCAGCTCAAGGGGGAAAAATATTTCAATAAGATTGATCTAAAGTCTGGCTACCATCAGGTCCTAATAGAACAAACAGATGTATGGAAAAGACCTTTTTGAATGGCTAGTGATGCCTTTTGGTTTGACAAATTTCCCAACAAATTTCATGAGGATTATGGATGATATCGTGTGGCCTTTCACTAATTATTTTGTGGTGGTGTATTTGGATGTCATCCTCATCTACAACAAGACTTAGGCAGAACACTTGCAGCATATTCAACAGGGTTTTCACACTCTGCGACAACACAAGATATATGCAAACTTGGAAAAATGCTCCTTCGACATGGATAGGGTCCAGTACCTAAGATACATTTTTGATGTGTAAGGTTTGCATGTTGATATAGCCAATATCTAAGTCATTTGTGACTGGCCATCCCCAACCACGCTCATTAAGCATCCAACCACGCTGACTAAGCATCATAGCTTCTTAGGCCTTGCCAATTTCTATCACAGGTTCGTGTTGGGATTCTCTCATATTGCATGGGCCCTCAGCCAAATAACCATGGGTGGTGGTAAGGAAAAATTTATGTTGGGCATGTCCCAGCAGAAACCATTCGAATCCCCAACCCACAGAAATAAAGGATAGAGAAAATATCGGAAACCTCGGGAAAACTAGTCCAAACCGCAAGTAAAGAAGGACAATGGGAAGACAAATAAAGATACTAGGAAGTGGTGTGACTTCCATAAGATCCCCTAGAATAACACTGTTGATTTTTTCTCAAAGTAGTCATTGGCGACTGAGGTAAAAACCTTTTAATTAGATGTGGGTTCTGACTATGAGTCAGAACCAGGAAAGAGGAGATGGATAATTGATGTGGAACCCAGTCCCACCTTTCTTACCACCAAGATCCATCTCGGTGAACCTGATGGGATACAGGAAAGTGAGGGCCTCTTTAATTCACAAGTTTGGGTAAAAGTCACTTCATTGCACTTCATTATTGTTGGTGGTCCCAACAATAAGAGTTTGATGATTTGAAACATCTCTTGTGCTCAGCCCCAATACTTTCACTACCGGACCTGCAACAACCCTTTGAGATCAAGAACAATTCTTCAGACTATGTTGTGGACGTCGTTGTCACTCAGCACAACCATCTCGTGGCCTATCATAGTGAGACACTATCATATGTTGTTTGTAAGTACCCTACTTACGATAAATAAATGTACTCCATTGTGAAAGCCTATCGCCAATGGAGACATTACATTCTTGGGAAGGAGACATTCATCCACACTGATCATAAGCCACTATAGTTCATGCAGACACAATGAAAATTGAGAATGACCGCCATCAGAAGTGGTCCACATACTTGTAGCAATTCCACCTCAACATCAAGTATAGAACAAGAAGCACCAATTGCATCTTTGATTTCCTCAGGATACCTCCAGTCGTGATGCTCACCATGGTGCTAGACTCTTGCAACCATGAGACCTCTGGATGGCCCCAACTCTATGAGATAGACTCAGACTTCGCCACCACATACCAAATGCAGTTGTCGTTAATTTCCATATTCAGGATGGGTTGCTATGTTGTCTGGGCCATATATGTGTTCCATCAAGTGAGAGAGCAGAGATGATCTAGGAATCCCACTACAGTTGGATCCCAGGACACTTCTTCATCAAAACGATAGTGGAAATGTTGTAGAAACATTTCTATTGGCTGAAACATTGACAGGAGGTTAGAAAGTATATCAGGTCCTGCACTGCCTGCGCTATTGCCAAACTAACCACTAAGAAACAAGACCTGTACACCCCTCTGCCTACTCCTGACAGGCCATGGGAATCCATCTCCATGGACTACATGTTGGGATTCCTATCCACCAAGCGGGTAAATGACTGTGTTTTTGTGGTTGTTGATCTCTTTTCGAAGATGGCAATTTTAGCTACCTAAAAGAAGAGCATCACAACAGAGGCCACTACCAAGCTCTTCTTTGAATGAGTCTTGGTACATTTTGGAATCCCACAAACCATTGTCTCATATCGGGACAGTCAATTTCTCAGCAAATTTTGGTCGAGTCTCTGGTCACTGTTGGACACCAAGATCAAAATATCCACAGCCTTCCACCCCAAGACAGATGGCCAAACCAAGTTTGTAAATCAAATCATCATGCATATCCTATGCATGTATAATTCCAAGCACCCTTGAACATGCGATGAGATTCTTGTCTATGTCCATCATAGCTACAACCAAGCCCTGCATAGCTCAACTGGCCACAAGCCCTTAGAGGTGGGGCTGGGATTCCAACCATTGGGTCCGATAGATGTTGCACTACCCCTTGTGATCACCTTGGCCGACTCATCTCCTGCTCCAACTAAAGCTGACAAAGACACCCAGTTCATTGAGAGGATACAGCACATCCACCAACAGGTTCAGGATATCCTACTGAAGTCCAATGACAAGTACAAGTAGTGCCATGATCAACATCGGATGCCACACAATTTTCAGGTGGGTGACAAAGTTTCATTGCATTTGTAGAATAAATGACTTACCAAACCCCATCGAAAGAATCACCCATTTCGTTATAGGTCGTACAGCATCACCAAGGATGTGGGTGATAATTCTTTTGAGCTCAACATTCCTCCTTTTCTTGCCATGCATCTAGTGTTCAACGTGGATTCCTTCGACCTTATTTCCCACCATTATTGGACACCTCAGAGATAGAATAACAACTAACACCAACAGAGCTCAACCCCGACTACATATAACATGCATCGAGTGATCATATTGTTGACAAATAGGTCAAGGGCACTCGCCAACAAAGGATCCAACTTTATCAAGTTGTCAAAGCAGGGCAATTCCAGCACCAAGGAAAGTGGCTCACCTAGGGCCAAATTCAGCAGAAATTTCCTCATCTAATGGGGCCACTCAACAAAATGGAGACCATTGCTTATTAAAGGGGGAGGATTGATCCAGATGGATGTCGGTGGCCTCCCACCTATTCAAGCTAGCTCATTTTGGCACTTTTCGAATTCGGCAATTTGTTTCCTAGTTTTTGGGTAGCTGTCTTTCGGGGCCATTTTGAGGCCATCCCTGAGTTCTAGGACCATTTTGAGGTCATCCCTGAGTTCTGGGGACATTTTGAGGCCCTAAACAATGTTTTTATGACTCGCCACAGTCATCATGTATGGGGATCACCACATGAAACATGTGTATTCTTCAGGTAGACCTTTCCAATGAGATATTGTGCGCCTAAAATGAAGATCGTATGAAAAAGTATGACCCTGGGAAGTTGATGTACTAACTTACCAAAATGGGGCCCACATGAATTTTGGCGCTTCATCTCCTATGGTTAGGTTTTTGGATGTCTAGGGTTTTTGACATTCCTAGTTATTGTAAAAGGGCCTTTAGAGCCTCATTGTAATCATCTTTTGGTGAATGAGCACAGCCATCACATATCTTCTCAGAGATAAGCTGCCACCATTCTAGCAAGATTGTTTTCCGCTGCATTTTGTAGTTTCATATTATTTCCTTATTGAATAGAAACCAATTTTATTGTATATATATTATTCTGTGTTAAGATTATTTTGATAATAATCTATATTCATTTCGTTATGCTCATAAAATCTGGATCAGGGCACATTCGAACCAACTCATCACCTTGTGGAAGCCCAATCGTACTAGTGCAGAAGAAAGACGAGACTTGGAGACTCTACATTGATTACCAGGCCCTAAATAAAATCAGATTCAGTAACCGGTACTCGATTCCCCGAATCGACGATCTCCTTGATCAGCTCAAGGGGGAAAAATATTTCAGTAAGATTGATCTAAAGTCTGGCTACCATCAGGTCCTAATAGAACAAACAGATGTATGGAAAACTTCCTTCAAGTCAAAAGGCCTTTTTGAATGGCTAGTGATGCCTTTTGGTTTGAAAAATTTCCCAACAAATTTCATGAGGATTATGGATGATATCGTGTGGACTTTCACTAATTATTTTGTTGTGGTGTATTTGGATGTCATCCTCGTCTACAACAAGACTTGGGCAGAACACTTGCAGCATATTCAGCAGGTTTTGCACACTCTGCGACAACACAAGATATATGCCAACTTGGAAAAAAGCTCCTTCGACATGGATAGGGTCCAGTACCTAAGATACATTTTTGATGTGTAAGGTTTGCATGTTGATCTAGCCAATATCTAAGTCATTTGTGACTGGCCAGACCCAACCACACTCACTAAGCATCCAACCACGCTCACTAAGAATCATATCTTCTTAGGCCTTGCCAATTTCTAACGCAGGTTCATGTTGGGATTCTCTCATATTGCATGGGCCCTCAGCCAAATAACCATGGGTGGTGGTAAGAAAAAATTTATGTTGGGCATGTCCCAGCAAAAACCATTCGAAGCCCCAACCCACAGAAATAAAGGATAGAGAAAATATGGGAAACCTCAGGAAAACCAGTCCAAACTACAAGTAAAGAAGGACAATGGGAAGACAAAGAAAGATGCTGGGAAGTGGTGCGACTTCCATAAGATCCCCTGGAATAACACTATTGATTATTTCTCAAAGTAGTCATTGGCGGCTGATGTAAAAACCTCTTAATTAGATGTGGGTTCTGAATATGAGTCAGAACCAAGAAAGGGGAGATGGATAATTGACGTGGAACCCAGTGCCACCTTTCTTACCACCAAGATCCATCTCGGTGAACCTGATGGGATACAGGAAAGTGAGGGCCTCTTTAATTCACAAATTTGGGTAAAAGTCACTTCGTTGCACTTCATCATTGATAGCGATAGCCAAAAGAACCTCATCTTAGCATAGGCCATCAGGAAACTAGACCTATTGACAATGCAACACCCACATCCCTACACCATAGGATGGCTATGTCAACGAAGTGATCTTCATGTTAGCCAACCGTGTCGCCTGTCATACGACATCAAACCATTTAAAATTGAGGTATTATGTGATGTTGCTCCCCTTGAATTTTGTGATGTTCTATTGGGAAAATCTTATTTATGGAAACGTCATGTTGTATATGAGTCTAGGCCTCACGGTGTTATTATTACTTTGAATAGGAAATTGTATAGGATTCTTGAGGTAGTCCCACCTAATTTTGTTTCCTTGATCTCTGCCAAGCCATCCATGAAAGTCATTTCTTGGACTGGGAAGTTTGTATTCTTTGTTATTCACTCTCAAAGTGAAGCAATTAGATAAGGTCATGGAAGAAAAAAAATACATCTTCTCATCACCTATTGGGGTACCTCTACACTGTCAGGTCAAGCGTCCCATCAATCTGACCCCCAGTGCACTGCTACCAAATGGGCTAGTCTATTGAATCTCTCTACTAGAAAATGAGGAAATAAAGCGTCGTATCTAAGAAATTATCCATAAGGGGCATGGTCTAGATGGATGTCAATGGCCTCCCACCTATTCCAACTGGCTCATTTTGACAGTTTTTCAGTTCGACAGATTTTTTCCTAGTTTTCGGGTCCCCAACTTTCGGGGCCATTTTGAGGCCGTCCCTGACTTCTGGGGCCGTTTTGAGGCCCTAAACAACATTTTTAGGGATATCCATAGTCAACAAGTGTAGGGATCACCACAATAAACATGTGTATTCCTTGGGTAGATCTTTCCAACGGGATATCGTGCGCCTAAAACAGATATTGTATGCAAAATTTACGACCCTAAGAAGTTCATGTACTAACCTACCCAAATGGAGCCCACATGACTTTTGGCGCTTCATCTCCTACGGTTAGGTTTTTGGATGTCTATGGTTTTTGAAATTCCTATTTATTGTAAAAATTCCTTCAGAGCCTCATTGTAATCATCTTCTGGCGAATGATCGCATCCGTCACATATCTTCTCAGAGATAAGCCACCATCATTTAGGAAAGATTGATTTCCACTACATTTTACAGTTTCAAATTATTTCCTTACTGAATAGAAACCAGTTTTATTGTATATCTGTTATTATGTGTTAAGCATGTTTTGATAATAATCTGTATTCATTTTGTTATTCTCATAAGAAATTGATCAATGGTATCAGAGCAGTCTTCTCCTTGTCATTCTTAATGCATGTCCCCAACGAGGTCAGGGTACAAAGAATTGGGTCTCGAGCTTGTTCTCTTAAGGACAAAATCTTTCGAATTCCCAAAAGACCTCTCATGGTGGGAGAAATGAAAGATGGTTGGACAAGATATCCCTTCAAAATGTTGCTTGAGGAATCCTTCACACAACAGAGGAACGAGATGATAGATAGTTTCACAAATCCTTCGGCGGCTAACAACAAGCGATGCATATTCCTCAAATGGAAATTTCACCCCCTTCAAGGTACAAATCAGATTCGATGTTCCTATATTTGAAGGCCAGATAGACGCAGATGTTGTAGACAAATGGTTGAATTTGCTAGAAGGTTATTTCTTTGTTCGTAACTTCTCGAATAGAGAAATTATTACTTTTGCGCTCCTCAAAGTCGTTCCCCATGCAAATATTGGTGGGGAACTTTCTGTGAGCAGAACGAAATAGAGTAACCCTTATTATTTACAGTCGCGGTCACCTAGCACTCCTTCAGGGGAGATATTAAGGAACAATACTACCATGTTGGAATTTATGACAATCTGTATAAAAAATGGACCACACTACGGCAGGAAAGAGACCAAGCAGTGCCCGAGTTCACAAATATCATTCATACCTTGCGCACCAAGCTAGGTATCAAAGATTCTGAGTGACATATGGTGCTCAAGTATCGCGATGGTCTGCATAGATACATCCAGGCCGAAATGGAGTTTCTGGACATCTCATCCTTGGGAATGGCCTACCAATATGTCATCAAAATCGAGCAAAAGCTCAAACAAAAGACACAACAATTTGGGCCTAGGAACCCCTCATAGAAAAATCCAGGAAAGGGCAGCCCCAAACTGCAGAACAAAGGATAGATAAAAGATGGACCACCTCAAGACAACCAATTCAGGCTACAAGCAAAGAAGGACACCAGAAAGACAAAGAAAGATACCAGAAAGTGGTGGGACTTCCATAAGAGACCCTGGCATAACATTGATGATTTCCGCTCAAAGAAATCATTAGTGGCTAAGGTGAAATCCTCTAAATCAGATGTGGGTTCTGAATCTAATTTAGAACCAGAAAGGGGGAGATGGATCATTGATGAAAAACCCAATGTGACCGTTGCTACCACCAAGCTCCATCCTAGTGAACCAAATGAGCCAGAGGAAGGCGAGTGCCTTTTTCATTCACAAATGTGGGTGAAGGGTACCCCGCTGCACTTCATCGTTCATAGTAGTAGCCAAAAGAACCTCATTTTAGTAGAGTTCTTCAAGCGACTCACCCTACCGACAACATGACACCCGCATCCCTACACCATCGGATGGCTCCGCTAAGGAAGCGACATCCACATCAACCAACAATATCGCCTATCATACAACATCAAGCCCTTCAAAGACGAGGTATTTTTTGATGTTTCCCCTCTTGAATTATGTAATGTTCTTTCACTCCAACCATATTTATGGAAACACCATGTTATATATGAGTCTAGGCCTCGTAGTGTTATTATTACTTTGAACAATAAATTGTACATGATACCGGAGGCAGTCCCACCTAGTGATATTTCCTTGATCTCTGCCAAGAAATGCAGGAAGGTCATCTCTCAGATGGGGAATTTTTTCTTCTTCATGATTCACTCTCATAATGAGCGAAATATCGCAACCAAATCCAAGGTCTTTGTGGTCGATGTCTCCACACAGCAGAAACAAGTGGATAAGGTCATGGAAGCATACTCAGATATCTTCTCCTCACCTACCGAGTTACCTCTGCACTGTCAGGTCAATCACCCCATAGATCTGACCCCCGATGGACCGTTTCCCAATGGGCCATTCTACCACTACTCTTTATTAGAGAATGAGGATATCAAGAGGTAGATCCAAGAACTTCTCCACAAGTGGAACATCTGTCCCAGCTCATCACCTTGTGGGAGCTCAATCGTGTTGGTAAAGAAGAAAGATGGAACCTAGAGACTCTTCATTGATTACTAGGCCCTGAATAAAATCACAGTCAAAAACCGGTACCTGATTCCTCGAATTGAAGACCTCCTTGATCAGCTCATGGGGTAAAAATATTTCAGTAAGATTGATCTGAAGTTTGACTACCACCAGGTCCCGATAGAATAGATAGATGTATGGAAGACTACCTTCAAGTCAAAGGAAGGTATTTTCAAATGGTTGGTTATGCCCTTTGTCTTGATAAATGTTCCAACCACTTTCATGAGGAAGATGGATGATATCCTACGAAAATTCACCAATAATTTTTTAGTGGTGTATCTGGATGACATTCTCATTTACAGTGAGACTTGGGAAGAACACTTGCAACATATTCAGCAGGTTCTACACACCCTGTGGCAGCACAAGCTATACGCCAACTTGGAAAAATGCTCCTTTGGCATGGACAAGGTCCATTACCTAGGCTACATCATTGATCAACATGGTGTACATGTGGATCTATCCAATATCCAAGTCATCCATGATTAGTCAGCCCCAACCACACTCACTGAGCTTCGGAGGTTCTTGGGCCCTTAGGAAAGTAACCAAGGGTGGTGGTAATGAGAAATTTTTGTGGGGCTGGTCCCAGCAACAATGGTTTGATGATTTGAAACATTTCTTGTGCTCAGCTCCAATACTTTCACTACTAAACCTGGAGAAACCCTTTGAGATCGAAAATATTCTTTAGACTATGTTGTGGGCATCATTCTCACTCAGCACAACCATCTCGTGTCCTATGATAGTTAGACACTATCAGATGTTTTTTGTTAATACCCTACTTACGACAAAGAAATGTAATCCATTGTGCAATCCTATTGCCAATGGAGATATTACATTCTTGGGAAGGAGACACTATAGTTCATGCAGACACAAGGAAAATTGCAGAATGGCTGCCATCAGAAGTGGTCCACATACTTGCATCAATTCCACCTCAACATCAAGTATAAAACAGGAAGCACCAACTGCATCATTGATTTCCTCAGGATACCTCCAGTTGTGATACTCACCATGGTGCTAGATTCTTACGACCATGAGACCTTTGGATGGCCCCAACTCTATGAGATAGACCCAGACTTTACCACCACCTACCAAATGTTGGGCGCAAATGCAGTTGTCACTAATTTCCATCTTCAGGATGGCTTGTTGTGTTGTCTGGTCCATATCTGTGTTCCATCAAGCGAGCGAGAGAAGCTGATCTAGGAAGCCCACTAAAGTAGGGTGGCAGGACACTTCGGCATTGAAACGATAGTGGAAATGTTGTAGAAATATTTCTACTGGCTGAAACTTTGATAGGAGGTTACCAAGTATATCAGGTCCTGCATTGCCTATGTTATTTCCAAACCGACCACTAAGAAATAGGGCCTATACACCCCCCTGCCTACTCCTAACAGGCCATGGGAATCCATCTCCATGGACAACATGTCAAGCCTCCTATCCACCAAGAGGGGAAGTGACTATGTTTTTGTGGTTGTTGACCACTTTTCTAAGATGACGATTTTGGCCGCTTGAAAGAAGAGCATCACAACAAAGGCCACTGACAAGCTCTTCTTTGAATGAGTCTTGGTACATTTTGGAATCCCACAAACCATTATCTCATATCGGGACAGTCAATTTCTCATCACATTCTAGTCGAGCCTCTAGTCATTGTTGAACACCAAGATCAACAAATCCACAGCGTTCCACCTCCATACAAATGGCCAAACCGAGGTCGTAAATTGAATCATCATGCATATCCTATGCATGTATAATTCCAAGCACCCTTGCACATGGGATGAGAGTCTTCTCTATGTCCAGCATAGCTACAACTAAGCCCTACATAGCTCAACTGGCCACAACCCCTTTCAGGTGGGGTTGGGATTCTAGCCATTAGGTCCCATAGATGTTGCACTACTCATTGTGGTCACCTCGACCGACTCATCTCCTGCTCCAACTAAAGGTGACAAAGCCACCGAGTTCATTGAGAGGATCCACCACATCTGCCAACAGGTTCAGGATATCCTACAGAAGTCCAATGACAAGTACAAGCAACACCATGATCAACATCGAGTGCCACATAAGTTTCAGGTGGGCGACAAATTTTCGTTGCATTTGCAGAAAAATTGCCTTACTGGACCCCATCGGAAGCTTCGCCCATTTCGTTATGGCTCATACACCATCACCAAGGATGTGGGTGATAATTATTTTGAGCTCAACATTGCTCCTTTCCTTGGCCTGCACCCAGTGTTCAACATGGATCTCCTTCAACCTTATTTCCCACTATTATTGGACACCTCAGAGATAGAAGAACAACTGACACCAACAGAGCTCAACCCCGACTGCATACAACATGCATCCAATGATCATATTGTGGACAAATAGGTCAAGGGAACTCTCCAACAAAGGATATAGCTTTATCGAGTTTTCAAAGCAGGGCAACTCCTGTACCAAGGCAAGTGGATCACCTAGGGCCAAATTCAACAGAAATTTCCTCATCTAATGGGGGCACTCAACGAAATGGAGACCATTGATTCTTAAGGGGGGAGGATTGATCCAGATGGATTTCGGTGGCCTCCACCTATTCCAACTGGCTCATTTTGGCAGTTTTCCAGTTCGGCAATTTTTTTCCTAGTTTTTGGGTCCCTGTCTTTCAGGGTCGTCCCTGAATTCCAGGGTCATTTTGAGGTCGTCCCTGAGTTGTGGGGCCATTTTTGAGGCCCTAAACAGTGTTTTTAGGGCTCTCCACAGTCATCATGTATAGGTCTCTCCACATGAAACATGTGTATTCTTCGGGTATACCTTTCTAACGAGATATCATACACATAAAACGAAGATCGTATGCAAAAGTTACAACCCCAGGAAGTTGGTGTACTAAATTACCCAAACAGGGCCCACATGACTTTTGGAGCTTCATCTCATAGGGTTAGGTTTTTTTATGTCTAGGGTTTTTGACATTCTTGTTTATTGTAAAAGGGCCTTCAAAGCCTCATTGTAATCATATTTTGGCGAACGAGCACAGTCGTCACATCTCTTCTCGGAGATAAGCCACCACCATTCTAGAAATCTTGTTTTTCGGTGCATTTTATAGTTTCATCTTATTTCCTTATTGAATAGAAACCAATTTTATTGTATATATATTATTTTTTGTTAAGGATATTTTGATAATAATCTATATTCATTTTTTTCTTCTCATAAAATCTGGATCAAGGCACATCCGAACCAGCTCATCACCTTGTGGAAGCCCAATCGTAATAGTGCAGAAGAAAGACAAGACTTGGCGACTCTACATTTATTACCAGACCCTAAATAAAATAATAGTCAGTAACCAGTACCCGATTCCCCGAATTGACGATATCCTTGATCAACTCAAGGGGGACAAATATTTCAACAAGATTGATCTAAAGTCTCGCTACCATCAGGTCCCAATAGAACAAACAAATGTATGGAAAAATTCCTTCAAGTCAAAGGAAGGCCTTTTTGAATGGCTAGTCATGCCTTTCTGTTTGACAAATTCCCCAACAAATTTCATGAGGATGATGGACAATATCGTGTGGCCTTTCACTAATTATTTTTTGGTGGTGTATTTGGATGTCATCTTCATCTACAAAAAGATTTGGGCAGAACACTTGCAACATATTCAACTGATTTTGCGCACTCTGCGACAACAAAAGCTATATGCCAACTTGGAAAAATGCTCCTTCGACATGTACATGGTCCAGTACCTAAGATACATTGTTGATGCGCATGGTTTGCATGTTGATATAGCCAATATATAAGTCATTTGTGATTTTCCATCCCCAACCACATTCACTAAGCATCATAGCTTCTCAGGCCTTTCCAATTTCTATCGCAGGTTTGTGTTAGGTTTCTCCCATATTGCATGGGCCCTCATCCAAATAACCAAAGGTGGTGGTAAGGAAAATTTTATGTGGGGCATGTCCCAACAAAATCCATTCGATGATATGAAGCATCACTTGTTCTCCGCTCCAGTGATTTCATTACCTCACCTACAATAACCCTTTGAGATCGAGACAAATACTTCAAACTATGATGTGGGCATAGTCATCACTCAGCACAACCACCCCATGGATTATCATAGTGAGACACTATCATATGTGGTCCGTAAGTACCCTACTTATGAAAAATAAATATACTCCATTGTGTAACCTTCCACCGGTGGAGAAATTACATTCTCGGGAAGGAGAAAGTCATCGACACCGATCATAAAATCCTACAATTCATGCAGACACAAGGGAAATTGTGGAATGACTGCCATCAGAAGTGGTTGACATATTTGCAGCAGTTTTGCCTCAACATCAAATATAAAACATGAAGTACCAACCAAGTTTTCGATTTCCTCATCCGACCTCGAGTCACGAAACTCATCATAGTGCTCAATTCTTGCGGACACGAGACCTCCAGATGACCCCACCTCTATGAGATAGATCATGACTTCTCCAACACCTACCAGATGTTGGGCACAAACACAATTATCACTAATTTCCATCTTCAGGAAGAGTTGTTGTGCCATTTGGTCCATCTCTATGTTCCATCAAGTGAGCGAGCGAAGATGATTTGGGAATCCCACTATAGTCAGGTGGCAGGACACTTCGGCATGGAAACGACTGTAGTAGTGTTGCAGCGAAATTTCTACTGGCCAAAAATTCGACATGATGTTAACAAGTATATCTGATCCTTCACTGCCTATGTTATTAACAAACCGACCATTGAGAAACAAGGCCTGTACACTCGTCTTCCTACTCCTGATAGACCCTGGGAATCCATCTCAATAGACTACATGTCGGGCCTTCTATCCACCAAGTGGGGAAACGATTTTGTTTTCATGGTTCTTGATCACTTTTCCAAGATGGTGATTATGTCCACCTGTAAGAAGAGTATCACAGAGGAGGCCACTACCAATATCTTCTTTGAATGAGTGTGGGGACACTTTGGGATCCCAAAAACCATTATCTTAGATCGGGAAAACTAGTTCCTTAGAACATTTGGGTCGAGCCTCTGGTCACTACTGGACACCAAGCTCACTAAGTCCACTTCCTTCCACCCCCAGATGGATGGCCAAACTGAGGTAGTCAACCAAATAATCATGCACATCCTCTTCATGTACAATTCGAAGCACCCTTTCACCTAGGATGAGAGTCTTCCCTATGTTCAAGACAGCTATAACATATCCATACATAGCTCAACTGACCATATACCCTTTCAGGTGGGGTTGGGATTTCAACCATAGGGTCCCATGGATGTTGCACTACCCCTTGTGACCACCCAGGAAGACATGTCGCATGCTCGAACTGGAGCTAAAAAACACACCCAGTTCATTGAGAGGATCCAGAAACTCCACCAACACGTTCATGATATTTTACAGAAGTCCAATTCCAAGTACAAGCAGCGCCATGATCAACACTGGGTGCCACACTAGTTTCAGGTGGGAGACAAAGTTTGGTTGCACTTACATAAATAAATCTTTACAAGGCCTCATCAGAATATTTTTCCACTTTGTTATGGAACCTACACCATCACCAAGGTTGTGGATGACAATTATTTTGAGCTCAACCTTCCCCCCTTCCTTGGCTTGCACCCAATGTTCAATGTGGACCTCCTTCGACCTTATTTTCCACCATTATTGGACACCTCGGAGATAGCAGAACAATTGACACCAACAAAGCTCAACCATGACTAGATGGAATAGAAATATATTGATCATATCATGGACACATAGGTCAAGGTAACTCACTAGTAGAGCATCTAGCTTTATTAGGTTGTCAAAGTAGGGCAACTCTTGCACCAAGGCAAGTGGCTCACCAAGGGCCAAATTCAACAAAAATTTCCTCATCCCATGGGGGAACTCCATGCAGTGGAGAAAACTGCTTCCTAAGGGGGGATTATTTATCTAGGAGGATATTGGTGGCCACCCACCATTTCCAACTGGCTCGAAACAAGTTTTTGGAAACTTACTATTTTTAGCAGTTTTTCGGTTCCTGAACTTCCGAGGCCATTTTGAGGGATTAAACGATGTTTTTTTCTCGATCGGGCACGTAAATAATAGCTAAAGGATCTGATTTAGATCCGTAAATGAATCTCCTCTTCAATACATTTCCAACGAGTTATCATGTTCCCTAAACAGAGATTGTATGCAAATGTTACGACCCCGAGAAGTTGATGTACTAACTTAACCCAATGAGACCCACATGACTTTTGGTCCTTCATCTCCTAGGGTTTTGGCATTCATTCTTATTGTAAAAATGAATTCAAAGCCTCATTGTACTCATATTCTTTTGAATGATCATATCCTTCACATCTCTTCTCAGAGATAAGCTTCCACCATTATAGTAAGCTTGTTTTTAGTCTGCATTTTACAGTTTTCAACATATTTCTTATTTAATAGAAGTCAAGTTTTACTATATCTTTGTTATTGTTCAGTGTGTCTCTGTGTTAATATTTTAAATATGTGGTTTCATTTTATTCCACTCATAAATATGGATCATCTTTGAATGGAAAAGGAGCTCCCCCTCCTTAGGATCCTCCAGTTCTTCTAGTTGGATTGTTGCGGTCGTGAAAGTAGCAGTGGTATCGACATCAATTATCTGTCTCCTTTTATTGTCTAAATCAAAGTCTTAGTCAGGGTTCGGCTTTGTTTCTTTGAGCTCGGCCACCAATGATTTTTTTGAGCGACATTCATCAATGTTGTGCCAAGGGATTTTGTGGAAGTTGCACCACTTCCCAGTTTTGTTCTTCGTCTTCCTATTGCTCTTCTTTTATTGCGGCTTGGAATAGTTGTCTTGAGGTTGGTTGTTCTGTGAGTTAGGGATGCCTTTACCATAGTTTGGTTTATACATATTTGCAGACCCAAACTCCCTCTTGTTCTACTGCTTAAATTTCTGCTCAATTTTGACAACATATTTATAAGTGGCTCCCAGTGATGAGATGTCCAAAAACTCCATTTCGGTTTGGATGTACCTGTGTAGAGTTCTGTGGTATTTTAGAAATAGATGTCACTCAGAGTCTTTGATACCCATCTTGGTGCATAAGGGGAAGTTATTTGTGAACTTCAACACTATTTGGTCTTTCTTTTGATGCATCGTAGTCCATCTCATATACTGGTCATCATAGTTTCCCATAGGTTAATATTTCTCCTTGACCACATCCATAAAAAACTCTCGAGTGGGCTCAACCCAAAATATTTTGGAATCCTCTATGGAAATTTTCTCCCGGTAAGTTTTCTACCAATGTTTGACACAGGGGAGACCCTTAAGGGGAGTAATGGTGATTTTTTCTCTATTGGAAAAATTGTGAACAAAGAAATAACCTTCTATAAAATTTAACCATTTTTCCAAAGCATCTACATCGATTTGACCTTCAAATACAGGAATATAAAAATTAACTTGTACCTTGAATGGGGTAGTGTCTCCAAAGAGACTACTTGATGAAGGCACATCTTTTATTGTTGGAAATTGTTGAAGGATTTGGGAAAAATTCTCAAACATCTCGTTCCTTTGTTGAATGAGGGCTTCCACGAGCAATAGCTTCATGGGATCTTCTTCTCCTATGTCTCTCTTCTCTTCCTCTATGGGAGGCCTCTTGGGCTAGCAAGAGAGGTTTTCCTCAAGATAAACTAGCTCGAGACCCAACTCTCTATACCCTAACCTCGTCGAGGTCATGCACTAAGAAACGACAAGGAGTAGCCTGCTTTGAAACCACTGATCCAGATTATTTTGAGAACGAAATGAAGGAAGAGATATAAAAATGAAATATACAGATATATTGCAATAAACATAGAAAGACAATAATGCACAATTTTTATTAATGAGAGAATGTACAAAAACTATAAAATTACAGAGTGAATGACTCGCTACAATGGTGCCATCTTATCTATGAGAAGAGATGTGATGGCTATGCTCATTTGCAAGAATATGATGATGTTTACAATGAGGCTCTAGAGGAATTTTTAACATAAATAAAATCCAAAACCATAACCCCTAAATATGAAATGCCAAAAGTCATGTGGACCCCAATGGGGTAAGTTGGTACGTCAACTTCCCAAGAGCATCACTTTTGCATACGATCTTCGTTTGGGGTGCAAGATAGCTTGTTTGAAAGGTCTATCTGAGGAATACACATTTTTCCATCACACTTTGGCTAGATATTGGAGTGTGACTGTTGCAGGCCCATAAAACGTTGTTTAGGGCCTCAAAATGGCCCCGAAAGTTTAGGACCCAAAAATATGTAGAAAATATGCCAAGGTGGAAGCCCCTGTTTTGAGCCAGTGGAATAGGTGGGTGGCCACAAACTAGATCAATCCTCCCCCCTTAGGAAGAAATGGTCTCCATTGCATGAATTCCTCGAGGAATCTTTTGTTGAATCTAAACCTTGGTGAGTTGCTTGCCTTGCTGAAGAAGTTGTCCTGCTTAACTTGTTGAAGGATGTTATGAAGCTATTGTTGGAGGGGTTGGATCTATTTAACCAATCTAGTTGCATGATCTGTCGAAGTGTGGGAGGAATATTTCAGTGAAGATTCAACATGAAGAATATGAAGGGATTTATCATGTGGAGGAACCCTCATAGGTGTAGTAGGAATATCTAGGTGCTCTTCTACAATCTTGTTGATCTGCTTCTATTGGATAGAAGGGTCTTGGGATGACGATGCAGGGGTTGTAGTTCCCTTCTCTTCTAACCATATTTTGAAGGTGTTAAACTTTGCAGTATGAGAGATGAATTTGTGGAATTTTTTTTTCAGTAGAGTAGTCGGAACTACCTCTGGTATCCTATAGGGATGACCCCCCATAGTAACAATGATGCTACGAGGTCGAGACTCATAAACAACATGATACCTCCAAATATATGGTTGGCCTAATATGACATCACAAACTTCTAGTGGGGAAACATTACATAGTACCTCATCCTTGAAGGTATTGATGTTGTATGACAGGAGGCACTCCTAGCTAATACAAAGATCTGGTCGTTGGCGAAGCCATCTGATGTTCTATGGATGCGGGTGTGGTGTTGTCAGAAAATCAAAATTCTTGACGACCTATGCTGATATGAGGTTATTATTTCTTCCGCTATCAACAATAAAATGCATCAGGATCCCCTTCACCCACATCTATGAATGGAAAAGGTGCTCCCCCTCCTCAGGATCCTCTATTTCTTCTAGTTGGATTGTTGCGGTTGCAACACTGGAAGTGGGTTCTACATCAATTATCTGTCTCCTTTATTGTCTAAATCATAGTATGAGTTGGGTTTCGACTTTGTTTCTTTGAGCTTGACCACCAATGATTTTTTTGAGAGACATTCATCGGTGTTGTGCCAAGAAATTTTGTGGAATTCACACCACTTCACATTGTCCTTCTTTGTCTTCCTGTTTCTCCTATTTTCCTGAGGCTTAGACTGGTTGTCTTGAGGTTGGTTGTTTTGTGAGTTAGGGATGCCTTTACCATACTTTTTTTGCTACGTATTTGCAGAGTCGAACTCCCTCTTGTTCTGCTTCTTAAATTTATGCTCAATTTTGACAACATATCTATAAGAGGCTCCCAGTGATGAGATGTCTAGAAACTCCATTTTGGTTTGGATGTACCTGTGTAGATCCCCGCAGTATTTTATAACCACATGTTGCTCATATTATTTGATACCCATCTTGTTACACAAGGTATGGAATGTATTTGTAAACTCCGACACTGTTTGGCCCCGCTTTTGATGTAGTGTGGTCCATCTCATGTACTTCTCATCATAGTTTCCCATAGGGTAATATTTCTCCTTGACCACATCCATAAAAAAATCCCAAGTGGGTTTGGCCCCAAATATTCCAGACTCTTCTGTGGAAATTTTCTCCTAGTAAGTTTCCCACCAATGTTTGACATGGGGGAGAGCTTTAAGGAGCGCAAAGGTGATTTTTTCTTTGTTGGAAAATTTGTGAACAGAGAAATAACCTTCTAGCAAATTTAACCATTTTTCCAAAACATCCACATCGATTTGACCTTCAAATATAGAAATATCAAAATTAACTTGTACCTTGAATGGGGTAGCATCTCCAAAGCAACTTCTTGAAGAAGACGTGTCTGTTATTGTAGACAATCGTTGAAGGATTTGGGAAAAAATCTCCAACATTTTGTTCCTCTGTTGCGTGAGGTCTTCCGCAAGCAACAACTTGAAGGGATATTCTTCTCCCTCATCTCTCTTCTCTTCCGCCATGGGAGGTCACTTGGGATGGAGAGAGCGGTTGTCCTCAAGAGAAATTAGCTCTAGTCCCAACTCTCTATACCCTGACCTCATTGGGGACATGCACTAAGAAACAACAAGGAGTAGCCTTCTGTGATACCACTGACCTGGATTATTTTGAGAACGAAAAAGGAGGAAGAGATATAACAATTAAATATAAAGAGATATTGCAATAAACACAGAAATACAATAATGCACAATTTTTATTAATGAGAGAATGTATAGAAACTGTAAAACTACAAAGTGAATGACTCACTAGAATGGTGGCAGCTTATCTGTGAGAAGAGATGTGATGGCTAGGTTGAATCGCAAGAAGATGATGATGTTAACAATGAGCCTCTAGAGGCCTTTTTAACATAAAGAAAATCCAAAACCCTAACCCTGGAAGATGAAACGCCAGATGTCATGTGGGCCTAGATGAGGTAAGTTGGTACATCAACTTCTCAAGGGCGTAACTTTTTAATATGATCTATGTTTGGGGTGCACGATAGCTCATTCGAAAGGTCTATCCGAGTACTACAAATTGTTTTTTCACACACTTTCATTAAATTATAAGAGTGACTGTGGCAGGCCCAAAAAATGTTGTTTAGGGCCTCAAAATGACCTCGAAAGTTTAGGAGCTAAAAATATGTAGAAAAATTGTCAAGGTAGAAATCCCTTTTTGATCTAAAAATTGAAGAAGACTTGAAAATTTTGGAAAATTATTGCAAGTAAAATGTTATGTGTTTAAAGAAACCGGATCAATTTGCAACACATAATTAAGGATTACTTATGCGAAATACACATAGACAACAACATAAAACAATGAACATCAGCACATAAACACAGCAACTTGATAAAGGAGTTCACCCCTCTCCGGGCTACATCTCCTGGTCCAGCTTCCAATGGATCATTATTATTAAATTGCTCAAAGTGCTCAAAAAAATTCCTTACAATGCTCAAAATGACAAACCGACTGCTCCAATGGCTTCCCAGCGTCCCAAAACCCCTGTCTGGGCTCTTTCGGCACCTCAATCGGTCGAAAAATGAAGAAGTTAGCCTCCTTGAAGTCTCCCTCTTCAACTCAGTTGTCTCTGGTCTTACAAATCGCACCCTTGCTTCCCAAACCTGGCTCACATGCTTATTTAAGCGCAAAAACTTAGTCCCGTACGCAACCGCGCACTGGTACAAACCGTAGGACGGTTAAGGCGCCTCCAGCCCCTAACCGCCTCGTCTCTTGGGCACATGGCGCATGGGACCAAAGGTTGGGCGTAAAAATGGTTTAACCGTTTGAACCGTGCAAACGGTATAACTCCCGCGCAAATGTATAATCGCGCGCATTACAAACCGTGGGTTATAGTATTACAAACCCCGCGCAAATTGTATTAACACATTTTATATAATATGCAATGCATTGTATTGTAAATGTAATGTAATCCACGCGTGCGCGCCAATGGTCGGTCATAATATATGGGTCATATGTTAAACAATGTGTCCACGGGTCGGGGCAT
>SNQJ01S0155229.1:0-22474 GCA_010110895.2 Picea sitchensis
CCCGATTAATGACATTTAACACATGATTTCGGGGGTATGATGGGGTGGTTTTGAGTCTACCCATGTTTCTCCCTGAAATGTGCCTGAAGATGCCACATACCTTTGCGGGGAAACCACAGTTGAAATTTTGAGGCCGCTTAGATATTTTATCCTCCACGTTGTTTCAAACTCTGAAATCTCTCGCAACCGTTGATCTCGACAGATGGCGATCTACATCCTTTAGAGCACTATTTTCTTAACGCCTCCACCAAATTTAATCTCTTTTTCCATTTTCTGGCACTCCCCCAAATTTATTTGACTTCCAAATCGGTTTAGCACCTCGCTAAACCCTGAAATCTCGATTTCACACCAAAAGTTTAAATGGTGATAACATGGGCTCCAACTGGGGATGTTATCTATTATAAAACTATATTTCATAGGATCACCTAGTGATTAGAATCTCTTCCTTTAGTTGTATTGTATTTTAAATGATATTTTATTCTGCAAATGATTTACAAAAGAAAAGAAAAGAAAAGAAAAGAAAAAGAAAAAAAACAAAGAAAGAATAAAAATAAAAGAGGGCATAAAAAATAAAAATAAAAGGATAAAATATAAAACCCCAACAAAATAAACTCGGTTTGACTCATACTGCCTAATCATGATCAAACCTTTTAAATTTATGTTGATAGGTTAGTGAAGAAATTTGACCAAACAGTCTAAACTTGGCCAAATTAGATAGGTTAGTGAATAAATTTGGCCAAACAGTCTAATCTTGGAAACATTTCTTAGGTTAGAGTAATTATTGATTCAATAGTGTAAGTTGGATTAATGTGTTAGGTGATTAGATTAGGAGTTAGGTTAGCATGGTTTATTTCAATAAAGATTTGCAAAACATTGTTGAAAATACCTTTTATTTTGAGTTAATTTCATGTATTTACCTTTGGAAATAACCCCTTGGTGAAAAAATAAAGAAGGGGGAGCCTAGAGCTACCCACAACATGCTTCTTAGCCTACGTTCTATCAGGATTTGACCTTTTGTCACTTTGTGACTAAAGGGCACACAGTTTTTAGCGGTTGGTCAAGCGACGCCTAGATCAACGGTCGATAATGATTTTCGGACCCCCCCCGTCTTTTTTGCCTTGAATGGTGGGGGTGAGTCCAAGAGAGTGGTTTTCCCAACATGATCCCCATGCAACGTGTCAGCTCCATATCTTACCGGACCCCCTCCGCTCAATTCCAATTACCACCTACCCCCCCTTCGGGAACCCGCCTAACCACTCATCCAATATCTCCCACCTCACTCCGCCATTGTACCCCACTAACCTATCACACACCACACTCATATACCCATTGGCCAATCAATGGCATCCACATCATACTCATCTGCCTGTTTTCCAATCAATGACATCCCTCGTAATCATTACTCCTCGAGTCACCACCTACACCATAACGGACACCCCCTTGCACCGTTTAACCCCATTTCTTTGCCATTACCACACTATTCATTTATCCAGACACTTTAGACACAACGCTGACTCTAGTTTTCAATCCAATCATCAACCAGGAACACCGTCGACAAGCGCCATTAAAATGAGTAATTACAGTCAATACTATTTCCTCCTTCATATCTTCGTTAGTTATGGCGCCCAAAACCAAATCTGTTGAAACTATCGAAAAACCGTTTCTTCCTCCTACCATTGACCTGGACCACGCTCCCCTGGCTGATAAATATTACAGAGTTGTAGAGCCAAAGTGTGAATTCAATTTCTTCAAATTACACTTCTAGCTAAAAGACATTTTCTTAGACCAGAGTGTCTAATCTGACTCTGGGAGTCCAATCTACCATTATACATGTTTCCCCAGACCTATCACTTCCCATAGTTTTGCCTTAAGTGGCAATCCCATTACCTTCTTGGTCAAAGGGCCAACGTGTCTTCGTCTAGTGAAACTTTGTTTACCATTACCCCTGAATCAATAAACCAAATGTTACAGATTCCCAAAATTGATTCTACAATCCCTTCTTCCATTGAAATCCTATACGACCTCTATTAGAAAATATCTTTCCCCCAAAGAGCCCAAATATTCGAAATATTCCTACCAAAAGATGCACAGTTGCCTAAGAAAAACCCTCCCTATCCATCTTCCATTTTCTCAATCGGATACAACCAAATCATTTCCACCCTTTGTTGCATGTTAGGATACTATTCTGATGAATGGGTAGACGAACCTATCTTGGGTTTTCTATCCATCTTCTCCACATAGGAGAAAGCTATAGTCCAGTTCGATTTCATTTAGTTTATGGATGACAATATACATGAAAAACTCTTCAAGTTCTCAATAGAGGGAATGTTCAAGTACTCCTCGGTGTTGGTGTACTTATTCCTTTTCTTCTTGGCAGACAGATTCTCCTGTGCTCTCCAGAAATTGGATCAAGACAGAAATCCTCAATCAGTGACTTCTTGAACATCACTAGTGAGTAATAATTCCACTGAGTTCACCTTCAAACACTTCATTGATCAGTTTTTCCATCCACTGGTGTGCATGCTTGGAAACAGAATGGAACCAAGGATAAATGAGGAGGTCTAGAGAATTCTTCATCTATCTGACTTAGCCAAAACAGGGGACTGATATCTTTACCAGAAGCATACTTAGATAAGAGTGTATGGGTGTGAATTTCCACCATACAAACTACCAAAATACCTCCCTGAAAAAATATTTTCATTGGAATATATCAGTCAGATGATAAACTCTATTGACATCAACTTTGTACCATTTAAGAAGAAACAACAACTAAGGATCAAGATCCAAATTGATTATTTCATATGAAACAACAAAGTTGCAAGAGAAGATGCCAATAACCTCTTGAAATAGATGGATTTCAGTCTAAGCTTCCCATGGAATTATGACCCCTTTGGCATTATATAAGAAATTAGGCTCAAACAAAAGACTTCTCCTTATGTTCATGTTCCAAAGCTTGAAATAAAAAAGATTATGAATTAGACAGACAGACATGAAAATACATTGTTGGAGATAGAAGAACAACCTTCACCTGCCAGCATTTCACATACCATCACTCGGGTGAAAACAAAAAAAAGAGCCAGGAAATATGTTTCACCTTCAGTCATAGAGGTGTTAGCTGAAGATTTCCAAGTTTACACGAAGAGGACTAAGAATATCCACACACCAAACAGGCTTAGAGAAAGAGAAACACAGTCCACCATAGTCATGGAGGGACCACATTCCTCAACATTCTCCAGCCGCTAGTACATAGTGTCCACATCCTCATCCAAGAAGCAAGTAGACATTACAGTGTCAGTTGAGTCCTCTCATGAGCCAACATGATCAAGCATTTTTGTCAAATACAAATTGATCAAGCAAAGAAATGAGTTTCTGAATAGCAGCACATATGTCCAGTTTTGGCAGCAGACATCTACAACCCAACATAGATTACTTTCTACATTTGACATAGAGAAAGGAAGGATGCATATGGAATTCTTACAGGCACAGGCCCTCATCCCAATACAACTTCCGATTACAAGAAATAATCATTTGAGTTTGATGTGAAGGATCTTCATCCAACAGACCAAATGTACATGCATAGGCAAACAAGGGAGATGATTTTATCCACTCTAACAAACACTTCATTGAATACCTCGAAGTTGCAGGTATCTTTCAACAATGTTCAATCCCAACTGAAGCTGAAAAATATATCATCCTTGGCCAAAGATAATAAAATCAAATACCTAGAGGAGTGGGTGTTGAAGATTGGTTATGAACCATCTAATGTCAAGGCAGTTGAGGAGTTAGTGAAGAATAAAAATGTTGACATAGCCTCTTTGAGAAAACAATTGAAACTTCCAGACACTAAAGATTCACAAGAAAAGGAAATGGATGAAAGTGAAGGCCACAAAGAGGAGATGTTGAAATTGATAATGGAGAAGAATGCACAGATAAAAGAGATGGAGGTTGAGTTAGACAAGTTGGTTAAAGAGAAATAATAGAGTGTGCAGGTTGTTATCCCACTGTATCTAGTTCCTCTCACAGGAGTTAGTACAACAGCAACAACCACAACAACAGAGATTCCATCAGCCATCCTAGTGAAAGTTCCAGATGCTTTTGAGAAGATGGTAAAGTGTATGGAAGATATGTCCCTTTAAGGAGAGGAAATTAGAAAATTGCAAGAAGAGGTGAAAATCCTCCAAGACATGAAGTCCATGTTTCATTCCATTTATCATGTAGATATGCATAAAGATTAGAGACTTAGTCAACAACTACAAAGGCCGTAGAAGGAGACTGTCATGGCCAAAACATTATTTGGAGCCAAGGAAAACATCTTGATGGACATAAAAAAATCCATGGAAGAGATATGGCCATTCATACAAATTGTTTTTGAACTACATGAACTAATGCAGAAGGCTAGAGAAGCAATTGGAAAGATAAGGGAATAATTGGGGGAGAAGCCTACAGAGGACACTGAGTTCATCAGGTTCCTAAACTCCAAGACCAATAAGGAGTTAGAAGCATTGTAAATTGAAGACAGGACAAAGACTATCCTTGAGGTAAAGCAGGTCTTGACCAAGAAAGGATTGATGTTGCAGCTAGAGGAGAAATATCAGATAATGTACATTGGAGTGCAGATATTTTTTTATCAAGGTTAAAATGCTACACAAAAAGGGACTCCCTGGACTACTAGTAATAAATTACAAGCTCATCACTATGTCATATTACAAGCAGAAGATCAACACAGTGGAAAAGGATGGTTCTAAATTTGCAGGTATACAAGGAAGCATTAATGGAAATGATTTTTTAGAAACATTACAGTTGGACTTGAGCATCTAACATGAGATAAAGAACATTTTTATCACGAAGAATACTTTTTCCGAGTACACTGAGATGGGCAAAATATATATAAAGTTACTCAAACTTTCCATCCCTAGTCAAAAGAGATGGGAAGACTTGTTTTCTTTACTTGAGTAAAGGTGATGTGGATTTCCAGGTCATTGTGGAGAAGACAATCAAGTCAAAGTGATGAATCATCAACTACTTCCCCCCAGAATCAACACGAAGGATTCGAATAGATTAGAAACATTCCTATTATTTTGTAATTTGTAATCTAGTTAGTTAGATTTTTTTTCCACAATATACTAGTCATTAATGACAGGATCAAATGTAACTATTGTATAAATAATTCTCACTTCGAAGTATTGAGGGTTGATTTTTTCACCCAAGGAGTTATTTGTGTAATCTTTTCAAAAGGATTGACCAGTAATAAAACAGGCCAATTTACAGGATTCTTATGTCGAATTGTTGGTGATGTTTCTCTTTCTCTATTAAATGTTTTCCTATTATCTGTAATCATTTATGTTTTTAGATTCTAATCATTGAAAGGAGGTAAATAGAATAGAATTTATCTTGCATACTCTGTTTCTGGTATTTCATTGATCTATGTGTTATTCATCTAATATTAAGTAAGGAAATTATTAACCGCTTCTTTGCTTGGTTGACTTTCTCACATGTTCTATCTATTCCATCTCATTTAATCTTAATAGATCCAACAATTTTATTTTCTCGCCCTGTGAAGAAACCTCATAAAAATTTGTATCTAATTCTTATCTTTAATAGAGACCCCATATCCCAATGGAAGTTTAATGCATTTATTCAACCAACCTTTATAAAAAAACAAGCAACTCAAACTATTTTAACTATCCTAATATCTAAAACCTAAACAAATCTAAATCATGCAGAGATATCCTTGTTTGAAACTAGCAGGGCTAAATCCTAGTTTCAAAAGTGGTTTTGATAAGTTACCTCTGTCAATTTATTCTACCCTTGACAACCTCTACGAATTATAGAGTACTAACATAGTGGTGACCATATTGGGGAACTAAACATTTTTTCCAACTTTATGAATTGTCTTCCCTAGATAAGAAAACTTTATTTATGAACAATCAAAGATCTAATTTTCAAGAGATAAATGTTCATAGGTTGTTGAAATTTGTAAATATTAAATTATATTTCTTAAATTTTAAGTTTTGGCTCCAAAAAGAATTCACACTAGACCTCACCCTGATCCACAACCTGTAAAAGTAGTAGATAATCCAGAAAAATTAATTAGAAAAAGGAATACAACAAAAATTCAAAGGAGTAGTAGTACTCTTCCTAGGGACACTTCTCTTCCAGAGAAGCTTGTCACAATCTAAGACATTGAGTCTGACCTACCTTTTGAGCATATCCTTTTCAGAACCAAATCTGATAACTTTGTGGATGAAATAATACTAGATCAAACCATCCTCCAACCTAGGACCCATGGAAAACTCTCTCCTGGAATAGATTTTGATCAACAGATCATTCAATAGTTTGATAAAATATAAGATTTAGCATCAAATATTGACCAAGCGTTGTATAAATCCCATTTCCAACATTCCGTTGAGATTTCTTCCCTTTCTATTGCTGTAGATTTTGTCAATCCTCAAGTAACTCATTCTATACCTCCCAGCCCTACTTCCTCCACATCTTTTGTCACTTCTCCAACAATCATACAAGTTGTCATCCAACCTCCTCCACCAATCATGGAAGCAATATATGCTACCATGGTGTTAGCTTCTCCCTTACATAACATGCC
Source organism: Picea sitchensis (assembly GCA_010110895.2). Classification (NCBI taxonomy): domain Eukaryota; kingdom Viridiplantae; phylum Streptophyta; class Pinopsida; order Pinales; family Pinaceae; genus Picea; species Picea sitchensis. Next base: position 6,602 of record SNQJ01S0155229.1, read on the forward strand.
CCTGGACTATCAAACTAGGATTCCTCAGTTTGATGGCACTAGAGCCCTTAATGCACAATAGCACGTGGATAAAATGAATGATTTATTCGATTTACAGGAAGTTGATGAGGTAGATGTCCAAATGAGACTCTTTGCACAAAGTTTAATTGGTGATGTTAAGAAATGGTTGAAAGTATTACCTGCTGCTAGCATTGTTGATATTGTTGTTTTTCACCGATCCTTTCTCAATAGATGGGAGGTAAAGAAAAAACCTCTCCAAATTTTATCTGAATATGAAAATATCAAAAGAAACCAAGGGTAAATTGTACATGACTATTACACTCATTTTAATAATATCTATAATGAAATTCCTACTGATATCAAACCTCCTCAAGTCCTATCCTTGATCAAGTTCCCTAATGGATTTGATGTTGATATGTCTTACCAATTTAGAGAAAGAAACTCTACCACTGTAGAAGATATGCATAAATACGTTGTGAGTGTTGAAGAAAACCTATTATCTAGGAGATCTAGGCAAAGAACAGAAAGGAGAGTCATTGTCAAGGAAGAACCTTCCAACTCCACTGCAAATGATAAAATAGATTCTTTGGTTAGAACTATGGAGAGAATGATGGAGAGGTTAGAAATCACCGATAGGAACCCACCTATAGAGAACCGATCTTCACCTAAAACCTGAAATCCCAACTTTAGGAGAAATCCTCCCCAGATCATGAAAAGAGAGCCCGGAGAACAACGGGAATAAAGAGGTCTTGATCAGCAGATTAGGCCAGCATTTCAGGAAAATTATGTTGATGAGGGGTAAGAAACTATTGAGGGACTAGATGACATTCACATAAATATTATGGGAGTTAATGACAATGATTTCATCTTTCTTACTCAAGAATAACATGACCATTTTCTGCTTTCACAGACCGAAGTAGATGAGGAAGAGTAAGAACAACAAGGCTTCGAAAATGAAATAATTGAAGTCCATAGACAATACAACTTAAGAAGTAAAAAGGATAATGATAACCAAACTAAGATATCTTCTAAAATTAATAAACCCTCAGATACTCTTGCCAAGAAAGTTCCTTGAAAGAAAAACTTAGAGACCCCTACAAAAAGAACACCTGATTCTATACCAAGGACAGCTCAAACTAAGGTTGCCTCCACCACTCAATCCAATCCTACTACCCAGAGGAGTGTGGTTGAGAAATCAAAACTTCACAATCAAAACAGAACTCCTACCACATTCAGTCTGGAAAGTGAATTGGCCAAACTGAAAATACCTACTCCTCTGTATGAACTGATGAAAAAGAATGCTTACAGATAACAAGTGATCGGAGCCTTGAACATAGAACCAAGAGTAGGCACAAACATTGTTAACATTGTTTATGATCAACCAGAGTTGTTGTTTGGTCATGAGATTGGGGGAAAAGATGAAGGTGGTTTTGTTCCTTCTTTTTACATCAATTTAAATATTCATGATAAGACATTACACAATTCCATGTTGGATTTTGGCACTTCTCACAACCTTATGCCCAAGGCTTTGATGGAGAAATTAGGGCTTGATATCACCATGCCTTACAAGAACTTATACTCCTTTGGTTCAAGCAAAGTTAAATGCATAGGTCTGATCAAAGACTTTTGTATTACCTTGGCACAAATCCCAACCAAAATCATGGTGATAGATATTGTCATTGCAGATATTCCTCCAAAGTATGGCATGTTATTATCCCGGTCATGGGGTGCCAAGTTAAAGGGTACCTTACAGCTGGACATGTCCTATGCCACCATTCCTTTATTTGGTCAGTAGAGAAGGTTGTACAGAGAGGCTTTGATTAAATACATGATCAACAGTCAAGAGAAACCACATAACTATCCTTTATACTATGTTCATTCTGATCGGGACTCCTTCATTTTATATAATGATGGTGACTTGGACAATCAAATTGCACAATTGGAAGATGATGTGTACAACCTGGAGGAAAATAAAGAAACTCCCGAAGAAGATAAAACAGTGACAATACAAACTGATGAACCAGTAGAACCTCTCTAGAGTTTAGACTTCGATGGTGTTGTCAGTAAAGAAGGATTTGGAGATGGTGTGTGGGTGCATAATCCAAAAGCAAGGTATTCGGAAATCCATTCTTATAAATTAAACTTCAAGTGCACCAACAATATAGCCAAGTATGAAGCAGTAATGTTTGTCCTAAAATTGTTGAAAAATCTTTGTGCCAAAATAATTTCAGTAAGAGGTGATTCTGAACTTATCATTAAATAGATCAAAGTTGAGTATTCTTCCAAACACCCTAGACTCAAGGCCTATAGAAATGTTGTTTTGGATTTTTTACAATGTTTTACTGAATATGACTTGCAGGTGATTCCCAGAGGCCAAAACATAATTGCATATGGACTAGCTACTTCAACAACCACTTGTAAAATACCTTTCCATCTGAATTGCCAATACACAGTGGAGGTGAAATGCAGACCTACTATCCCATAAAATATCAGGTACTGGAAAGTGTTTGGTAATGATGAACAGATTGATGATTTCCTATAGTCCAAAAATGAATTTGAATGTGCAAACATTGATGTAGATAGTGATAATTAAAGTGTAAATAAATTAGACTTAGAAGGAATAAATAAAAAAGAAGAAATTCAGATTTTTTGCAATTAAAAGATAACATCCTGCCTAAAGGGTTAGTCCCATTGGAATAACTATTTGATTTCAATGATGTAGCTAAAAAGCCAAAAATTTTACCTATTGGGAAAGATGTTGAGGAATGTAACATAGGAACAGATGAGGAACCTAAAATGATTGAATTATCCAAATCTTTACCTCCTACCCAAAAACAAAAATATATTGAACTGTTCAAAGAATTTCCAGACGTTTTAGCATGGAGCTATCAAGACTTGAAATATTATGACACAAGTATTATACAACACAAAATCCCTATAAAAGAAGATCATAATCCTTTCAAGCATAAACTTACGAGACTTAACCCCAAGTTGATGCCCCTAATTGAAAAGAAAGTTAAGAAAATGTATGATGCTAAAATAATTGTCACTCTAAGGTTTTCAAAATGGGTTTCCAATCTAGTTCCTACCAAGAAAAAGAGTGGAGAAATCAGGCTCTGCATTGATTTCAGAAACCTCAATAAAGTCTCCCTTAAAGACAACTATCCTCTTCCTAAAATGGATCATATATTACAGAATGTAGTTGGATTGAGTAGGATCTCTTTGTTAGATGATTTTTCTGGCTACAACCAAGTATTATTCCACCTTGATGACCAAGAGAAAACAACGTTCACTACACCTTGGGGCACTTTCATGTATGTGAAGACACCCGTTGGTTTAATGAATGTTGGTGCCACATTTTAGAGAGAAATAAACATTGCTTTTGTGGATGAACTTGGGATATTTATTGTCATATACTTGGATGATGTGACTATTGTCACAGGGGCAGACCCAGGGTTCAACGCTTCAACAACGCACCAAAAAAAACCCTAACTACCAGCGCTTTCAGCAACACCTACAAAGAATATGAAGTCTCACCCGAGGTAGAGGTAGGGAGGGTTGTAGGACTCAAGTGTCTACAACCTAGCTGGGACACAGATCTATGATCACAATGCTTAACAAAGCACTTAGAATTTATCATTCATTAGTCTTTAACCCTTTAGTCACATCGCAGGTAAAACCCTAATTATAGAACAACACAGTATTCAACAAGATCTAGCACATCCAAGAACTTAGCACATATAAACAGATCAGATATAGCATTCATTCGTATCACTAAGCATTAAAAATTCACCCATAATAAATAACTAAGAGAATAAATACAAAATCACATGAACAACATAGCACAAAGCACCATAACAAAGGATATACGTGATTCACCCCCGACGTGGGGCTACGTCCACCAACTCTTAAGAATAGAGTTCACTTGTTTCTTAGCTTAATTAGTTTCTTATTGAGTAATCTTAATTAGTTTACTTGTTGTAGGAGTTTTCATAGGTTAGTTAGTTGTTTGTTTTCTTGTTTACTTGCTTTAATAGAATAGTTGTATGTTTGTTTATTTACTTGCTTACATAGGATATTTGCTTATTTGAATTTGAGTAGGTTAATTAAAGTAGTTTGTTGTTGTTATTGCTTATTAGGTAGATAGTTTTCTTTTTCTTATTGTCATGATTAAGTTAGTTTTCTNTTTACTTGATTTAATAGGGTAGTTGCTTGCTTGTCTATTTTTCTTTGATAGGGTAATTTCTTGTCTATTTACTTGCTTTCATAGGATAGTTGATTATTGAATTTTAATAGGTTAATTAAATTAGTTTGTTGTTGTTATTGATTATTAGGTAGATAGTTTTCTTTTTCTTATTGTCATGATTAAGTTAGTTTTCTTTAAGTAGAGTTTTCATTTGCCTTCTTAGGTCAATCCATCGATCCTTTGTTCAAATGTTACTTATGATAAATAGTTTAAGTTTCTTAGTAGGGTTTGATGATTAATAGTCTTTTCTTGAATAGATTAGCCCTTAGATAGCCCGTTTCCTTAGTTAGACTATACTACCTTTATCCTTTCTTCCTTGGCACATATAGTGCTACAAATCTAAGTTTACTTTCCCCGAGTTGACAATTTAATTTAGGGTTTTTAAGTATTTTTAGTGCATATAGAACACCCATCATTTTTGGTGTTGTTGTTGTAAATCTTTGGCTATTGGGAGAACTTATTAGTTTCCTATATTTTTTATTGTGAGGTGTCACAATACTTAGGTGTGGGGGAGGGGTTCATGAGTTGACAAATGATGACATTGCCTAGAAGAAGTAAATCTTTGTAAAAAATTATGTGTATTGTTTTCATGATACAGGTTATTACATCAAAAGTCATTTTATTTCTTTGAAATGATAATTCCATCTATTATAAACTATTGTACATTTCCTTAACAGACCACTTAACTGGTTTATTTTCGTTACAAAATGTTATGATTGCATGCCTTATAGAATGCGAGATAGAGGAAGGGATTGTGTGAGAACAATGGAAAAACAAAAAATAATGGAACACTCTTATCTTTCTCTGCTCCTATTCAGTCTATTTGTGATCTCTGAGGAATCAATTGCCTTAGCCACAAAGTTCCCAAGAATTGGAGACCGCTGGTTTAAACACCATTAGTTCCCAAGAGCAAGCTATAATAGGGTTTTCAAACTCAAATTTTAGAACATCTCTATAGCTAATGGATACTCCAAAGAGTGGATAAAAGAGGAGCTAATCAACCCTCTCATAGTCATCACCAAATTGATCACATGTGAAGGTAGATATTCTGTCTTGATAGCCTATCACTTTAGATTATTAGATCACTTTCAGTTCAATAAGCCATTGAATTTTCCCTTTTACTTCTTAAAGAGTCTTGAGAAGATGTATTCCCGAGTGAGGAAGAATGTAACCAATCCCCATAACAACCTATTTCACCACGGCCTTTTCAAACTACTTGTCTTAGCCGAGTTGAAAAAACAGGGTAAAACGTGGGATGAGTTCATTTACCAATTTTAAAACCCTCATATTACAATCAAGACTAGAAAGAAGACTCTTGATCTAGGGACTATTACTCTAACCAAACCCTCATGCTCAAGCTATTCCTTTACCAGACCAAAAGTCCAAGAAACTTGTTGATACCCCTGCAACCTCATCGGGCAAGAAGACCAAGAAGCCTATTGCTAACCCCCCTCTAAAAATAGTAAAGACAAAGAAGCCTATTTCTAATTCATGACACAAGGATGTGCCATATATTCATTCTGGGGGGAGTTTCCGGAGCTAAAAAAATGCTAAGCACTGCCCATTTGTATAGCAAACCCATTAGAAGAGGAAGTAAGATTTCTGTCAATATTTTGTGATATTGTCTTTTACAATGTCTTGGGATATTATATCAACAGTTGTTTGTATTGGTATGATAAATTCTATTCTACTGACATCATTGTGTGTGTTATAAGCTTGTTGTGCATTTTTATTTTATGCTATAGAAGACTTATTATACTTAACTATTCTTTATGACAAATACAGAGCAATAACAACTGTTAAATACTTGTTGCCATCTGTATTACAAGATTATGAAAAGAGGAACAATTGTTTGAATTGTTACAGATCGATGACAGGAAATAAAAATTCTCTTTTTCACCATGCCTACTAGTACAAACCAAGCCTTTTGTTAGTATATGTTAGTTATGTTAGTCACCAATGATCAAAATTACTCTTTCATGTGATTGATAGGGTTATTAGGTCAAATTGTTATATTTTCAAAATAAAATTCTCAAATAAAATTTGACATATCTTGGTTGTAAATTGTCATTGGTGTTTCTAGGTGTCATAAATARTCCCTCCACTCATCCAAGGTCATAAATTTTCATCATGGTCGCGTCATCATTCCTTGTCATAAATTTTCAAATGATTGTCTTGTTCAAAGTTCTACTTCAAAATTGGTTTATGAATTAAGGAAGATGAATTTGACAAACGTGAAAGAGGTTCTTGTCAATAATAGAACAAGAAACAAAACAACCCTTCATTTTATGCACAAGTGTTATTATTTGAGAGAAATTCCCCAAATACAGTCATTATAGGAGGGTTTCTGCACATTTGGACAACTTGACTTCAAGTTAGTTGTTCAAAGGTTTGGAGAAGGACTTTGCAGTGCTTGATGGTTCCATTGTGTAGCATACATCATACAATTTCCAAAAATACCACGTTCAGCCCAAAACTCCTCTAGGAAGGCCTCCAAAAACCCTCGCAAAGACCACACTACGTTTCTGCTGAGAGCACACTGCGTTTCTGTAATTTGTGAGTAACCAAATTCAAGATTGGATTATGATAAAATGGGAAATTATTTTTGAAATGTGGAGGAGTTTTGTGTTCATAAAATACCCAAAAACAATAACCTCTCTTAGTTTTTGAATATACATTATGGTTTGGGATATATTCAATTCTCTTAGAGGCATAGTTTTTCAGAAAATAAAACACTTTGTTTTTCCTGTTTTAGTCATGTTTTATTTTCCTGTTTTTCTAATAACTGGAAGTGAAGTTTTGAAAACCAAGATAGGATTTTATCAAGAACATATTCAAAAACAAAAATCTATGTTATTTTTTATACAGGACTTATTGTCTTGTAGTTACAAGTGTCACTTTGATACCTATTTTTCACAAGTTTGTTAGGCCAGAATTGTTGCGCTTCTAGGAAGTCACTTTTGGAACTAAGTTTGCAGAGGTAAAATTCGTGTTTTGGAACTAAGTCACTTTTCCTCACATGTAATCATCAACCTCCAAAAACTCCAAACCCTCTAGCCCAAACTTAGAGAGCATGAAACACCGAGTTGTCATTTACACCATGATAACATTGTCCTACAAGCCAAGATGAATTCTCTACAGTGTTTGGTTGATGATATGAATGCCACCAATAATAGTCTCTAGATGCAATTGAAACATCACAAAAGGCCCAATACAAAATCCCTCGGGCAAGAGGGAGAAACTTCTAAAGCTAATCCACCCCCTCCCTTGCAAGACTAGTCATGTTGGGTGATTCATTTTTGTTTGGAGTGGGACCTGCAAAATATTAGGTGTGGGGGTAATGTTGGGCTTGTGATATGGTTAATTTAATAATGATAATTACATCCTTTTTGGCCAAATGTGTATATGCATTTTCCTATTTTGAAGAGTTTTGAAGATTGTTTTTGTTAAATCGCCATAACTTATACCAGGTATGTATAATTGGAGTTTTGTAGTGATTTCAAGTATGATTCAGCATGATTTAATGATTCCAAGGAGCTAATAAGCGATCTGTGTGTCACGGGGAAAAATTGCATGGCGTTTTTGCATCCGACACTCCATCTGGTACTTCATCCGACACTATTATAGGAAATTAAATTAAATATTTATTTTAGGTAGGATGAAGTGGAATCTGAAAAATATGGCACATGGGTTTTGTGTGCAATATGCCCAATTAGGTCCCATGTGGGTCGTTTCCTAACATTCTAAATGGATTGAGAGTAGTTTGTGGTTTTCAATTCTTCATCCGGTACTCCATCTGATACTCTGTCTGGCACTCCATCCTGCACTAAAATAGTGGGCGAGTTGGCCGCTATCATATCAGCGACCAGTGATGGGAAAATTGGTGACATGGGTTTTCTTAGTTCTCATGGCCTCCAACTATTGAGATTCTAACAACTCAAATTGGGTTGTTATACTGGGCGTTTATTGGCTCACTTAGTTTCTAGAAGCCACCGATGGTTAAAACACATTTAATGTAATTGGTTGTTTTTAGAGGAGGCCAACCCTCCCAGTGGTTGACCTCTCAGCTTGTAAACCTATAAATACCACCTCAGTGGGAAGATAAAGAGAGTTAGAGAGAAAACATACAGTTCAACTTTGTTTTGTTATTTTTCATACATTTTGCCAAAAACTGTGTAAAGACTGCATTTTGGATTTTAATGGTGAATTCGTGTTGTTGAAGCTCGTGGCTCACCTTTGAAGAGTATCCATGACTTTATGGGGGACCCACCAATAGTTTGGGTGAATATTTAGTTATTATTCTTGTAGATTTGAGTAGTGTAATCATCATTTTGTCTATTTCCTATACATGAGTTTTATTCTCTTTATTTTCTATATAAATTGTTGTTTAGTATTTAATTGTCTTAGTTCATTTTTGCAGGTTATTATAGAGGCTAGTGTTAATATGCAATGATCTTTTATTTAATAGGAAATGAACTTGCAATTTCTTAGCTACTAACCCTGTGTAATTAGATGATAGCTAGGTTTTCTTTATGCTGAAATAGAGCATAAAAATAGAGTTAAAACAAAGTTTCTAGTTTATGGTTTCTTTGGCAAGATTCCGTGGATGGATAGTTGTTAGTTTGCTTATATAATTGTTTTTTATTTTTGCTCATTTAATTGTTAGTTAGCTTGCTCATTTATTTCCTTGTCATGATGCTTTCAATTCAGTAGATTTCCTTTCATAAATTAGAAGTAGTTGTGAAGTTTTATTTAAGAATAGAGTTCACTTGTTTATTAGCTTAATTAGTTTCTTATTGAGTAATCTTAATTAGTTTAATTGCTATAAGATTTATCATAGGATAGTTAGTTGTTTGATTGCTTGTTTACTTTCTTTAATAGAATAGTTGCTTGGTTGTTTATTTACTTGCTTACATAGCATAGTTGCTTATTTGAATTTGAGTAGATTAATTAAAGTAGTTTATTGTTGTTATTTCTGATTAGGTAGATAGTTTTCTTTTTTGTATTGTCCTGATTAAGTTAGTTTGATTTAAGTAGGGTTTTCATTTGCCTTCTTAGGAATATCCATCGATCCTTTGTTCAAAGGTTAGTTAGGATAAATAGTTTACGTTTCTTAGTAGGGTTTGATCATTAATGGTCTTTGCTTGAATAGATTAGCCCTTAGATAACCCATTTCCTTAGTTAGACTATACTACCACTAGCCTTTCTTCCTTGGAACATATAGTGCTACAACTCTAAGTTTACTTGCCTCGGGTTGACAATTTAATTGAGGGTTTTTAAGTGTTTTTTAGTGCATATATAACACCAATCAGGGTTGTAGGACTCAAGTGTCTAAAACCTAGCTGGGACACAGATCTGTGATCACAATTCTTAGCAGAGCACTTATTAGTTATCATTCGTTAGTCTTTAACCCTTTATTCACATTGCAGGTAAAACCCTTATTATAGAACAACGCAATATTCAACAAGATCTAACATATCCAAACACTTAGCACATAGAAAAAAATCAGATCTAACATTCATTCGTATCACTAAGCATTAAAAATTAATCCATAATAAAGCACTAAGAGAATAAATACACAACCACATGAACAACATAGCACAAAGAACCATAACACAGGATATACGTGGTTCACCCCCAGCATGGGGCTATGTCCACCAACTCTTCATATTTTTTATTATCTTCTTTCAATCTTCTTAGATGAACAGAGCCACAAAACCAACTCCACATAGGAAAGGATATATGTGCACACCTCGCCAGATCCTCCTTCCCCGAGCTTGGCACAACATAGAGCCTTCTTACATTCACTTGCACTTAGCTCTACAAGTTCTCAACACAAAATATGCATAAAGTCTCTAGATCCGCACTAAGACAATTCCACTAGGTCTAGTGTCCTTATTACATCGCCTAGATATATATTTATACATTACAAAAGGGGCCTAAGCATGGGTAAACCCATGGGCCGACATCCCATACCCGTTACATAAACCCTAAACCCAAAATGCTCGCAAAAGGGGGTGAGATCCCAAGATCTCCGCTTCGCCTGGTGCTTTGTCTTGAACCAGCCTATTGAAGCCCCAAAGATGGTCAAACACGACCAAGCTTCTCCAAAACTTTTTCGAGGGCCAATAGACCCCCAACACTCACTTGTGACTCATCCCGTGTCACTTTGATCTAGGAAACTCTACTTCAAAGGCCTCGAGCTTGGCTAGAGCTACTTCGTGAGAGCCTCCTGCTCGACGAACTCCTGAATAACTTTCTCAGTGATGGGTCCTTTCAAGCGTTGTTCCACTGTAGTGACCACTTTTTCTAGCTATGCACTGTGTCCCTCAATCTCCTCAAAAAGTGTGCAGTCTTCATCATGTACTGGCTAGAACCTCTAGGTAACTTCCATGACTTTACTCTAGATGGAATGGACCTGCTGCTAAACTGTGTGTTGTTCCTGGGACCTTTTCATCCTCTTGACTGTTGATAGTGGCTTCAAATGTTCTTCTACTGTCGATTCTTGTTGCTTTGCCTCTTGGAGTTGTGACTCCAATGTCCTTAGTTTTGGGTCCTCTGTAAGGCGCTCATAAGTTTGCGCACTTTGACTAATGAGTTGCTTGCATTCTAAGGCCAATGCCTTGATTCTTTGGACTATGCTCCGAGTAGTTTCTTCTCTCTGATATCACACTTCCTGCGGAGTGCCTGGCACTCTTTGTAGTTCTATTTCAACCACTCTTGCTTGGAGCTACTGAATGACTTCAACAAGCTTCCCTACTTGGCTCTTAGTTGTTTCCTGTTCCATTTATGCCAGGCCCGACACAGAGAGAAGTGATCTAGTGACTACTTATTTAACTCCAATATGCTCCGCGAGCAGCTATTCGTTTTCCTTCTGGATCTGCACTCTATCCTCTACAAACTTTACCTCAAGGTCATCTTTTTCTTTCTATGCAACCCGACGTTTCTCTATGGATTCCTCCTTTGCTTGCTTTAATGCCTCTATGACCTTCTCTTTTTCTTCCTAGACCCGACGAAGGTGAGCCTTTGTCGAATCTGCTAATTTTTGTAGCTGGGACAACTCATCTCCTACTTCTATGTCCCCTTCTAACAATGGTGCAATAGATACTGTGTGGCTCGAATAAAGAGCCTGATGTACCCCTTTGATCTCTACCTCAATCTTGTCAAACATTGTCTCCTGTTTGGCTTCGCTTCACTACAAAATGTCCTCTGAGGTATCTGATATAGTGGCGATGATGAGGTCACTATCATCCACCATGAGCATTGTCTGTAATGGAGGTTTATTATCTTTTGACTTATTTCGTGAGGAAGGTTTCTTCGAGGAATCCTTTCTTTTCTTAGATGTCTCGGTCTTTGGAAGGGGATCTTTAGGTAGTTTTACTTCACCATGTTTTTGTTTTTCTTCTTCCCCTTCATCCTCTTTTTTGTCTACTTCGTCACCTCCTCCTCCTTTAGGTGAATCTAGTGTAGTTTCCTTTGATGTGTTGTTTAGTTCCTGTACCTCTTCAATATTTTTCTTCCTATTGTTGTTGGGTGCAACATATTCTTCTCAGGTGACTACAGGACTTCCGATGAGATCGAGATCAGAGAGTTTTGTTTGTTCGACTGGTACTAGGAATTTTGCAGGCCATTCCTTGGTTATTTCCTCCATATCTTCCTTGGTGAGTTTGTAATACAACTAGAGCTCTTACTTTGTTTCATCCTTGCGCGCAGTGATATATATGAAATTCCTATCTATGCAAAACTTTGCAAATGACCTAAACTGATGCAGTGTATTCGACGTCATGCGAGGGAAGGATTCAATGACCCTCTTTAGTTGCAAGTAATAGGTGTGGAACACTACATTTTACTACGATTTCTTTGCCATGTCGCTCGAATACCATGGCATAGTGAACTTTGCGGCGATTGGTTAGGATGGCTCGATTTCAGGGAAGGTCGCTCCCTAGGGAATCTTTTATGGGATGAAGGAAATGAGAATCAGCAACCAAATGAATTGAAACTCATAGCCATTTTCTTCCTCTTCGTGGAAACCTTTATATGACTGGTTGACGAGTTAGCTCACCCAGTTCATTTGCATCCCTTCAACACATTTTCCTACGAGGTCGACGATGAACCCCATGACCTACGTTGGTATATTCTTCCTCACAAGCTTACCAGTGATCAACTGGCAAGCTAAGTGCACTACGCCATTCTATATGGAGGCTACCTTGTAGCCCTGCTTCCCTTTATCCACATCACCATAGGTGTCTTTTATTCGCTGCACCAGGGTGCAGTCTCTGCAGCTTTCCCTGGGTAAAAATATTGCGGGTCTGGTCCTTGCATGCTTAATTCAATGATTCAGTGGATCAACAATGGATATACAGTGATGCACCTATCCAACCATAGGTAGATGCCATGGTATCATGAAAGGAGTATTTTAACGCATGTGTTAACCTCCTGTTGTCTGCCAAAGTGTGGTATCTTCATTACGTTGAGGATCATTGATCTTACGATGTCCATGGTCCATGGCTGGGGGATTATCTTTGACTTCTTCCCCATTGTATTGGTCAAATACTTGTGTGGTGTGAGAATTCCATAGTTTTTTCAGTCTCCTAAGTTGAATTCATTGATCTTCAACATCAGAATCTATCCTAATTGTGGTCCAACTACGCGTATCCCCTTCAGGAGGTATGCAGTGATCGATGTATAGTTGAAGTCCCTCGGGACATTGTCATGACTAATCACGCTAGCCAGAGGCAGGATATAATCAGGCAAGACCGACAAGATGAGCTTCACATTCGCCAAGTCTTCACGATGCTTGCTTCTCTTCTTTGTCACAGTTCTGGAGTGCCCAGATCGACATGTAGTTGACAGGGATGCCTGCACTCCTCTCGTCGATGAGGCCTATACTCCTGCGGATACGACCTTATTAGTCATGAGGTCTATGAGGATATCTTCAATGCATTTCTCTACTGCACTAATATCACCTAACATACACACTTGAGATCAGATATCTCAGGTCGGTGGAGAAACATGGGTGGAGAGGTCTCAATAAGATTTGCGTGAAAGTGATTAGTTCTTTGTGGGCTCGGATAATCAGAATATGAAAAATTTTCCTCGGTAATACATTCGACGAATTAAATATATAACATCATAATGTACTCCTCCAATGGGCAGGAATTCCTCAATCAATACAATTTCAGTCGTTATGGCACAGTCCCAAAGGTCCAATGATGAACATTCTGACAATAATTGTGTTTCTAGTCATTCTGGAGCATCGTTCTAATGGTCAGGATGCCTCCAATAGTCATATTGCTTCATCATGGAAAAGTTCCAGTCTTCTTTGTTCTCCTATTCCAACGAGGTTCAAGTTCTGCAAGCCTTCCTTCTGTGAAGGCCTCTCTGGAACCTCCTGCAATTTTTCTAGCTTTGCTTTCTTCTTACTGAGCTTTCTTGATTTCTTCCCTATGATTTGCATCTTTGGATTCCTCTTTCCATTTTTATTCTTATCTCCTCTTATAATAGTAACTTTGTACTTCTGAGTTTCTTTCACAGGGTTCGAGGCTAATACTTCCTCTCTTACTGTGTTTTGAGTAGGTTCTCTACTCTCCTGCATGTATAGGTTCTTTAAGCCTTCTTCATTCTTTCCACTTTGACAACCAGGTCTTTGGATCTTAGTTTCTTTGACTTGTCCTCTTGTTCCTATATTATTCTCGCTATTTTCTCAACCATGAAATCCCTCAATTCTTTCTTTTTTAGTTCTAGAGCTTCTTCTTCTTGTTTCCTTCAGATCTGATCTCTCTCAATCCAAGTCTTTCCTAACAAAAGTGCAAAAGGAGCATTGTTCTCAGCAAACTTAATGACCTTGAATTCTTCTTTTGTAGTTTCTCCATGGGAAACCATAGGTACATGGGAAAGTATTCCACGTAGGGTTATTATATTTCCTTTAAACAATCCTATACCTCCCAATGAAGGAATCATAGCAGGCTTTCCTAAGATTTCCCAAGTACTTTATGTCATAATGTTCACCTGTGTTTATGCATCCAATACACATTCTATGTCGAAGTCTCCTATTCTTGTTTCTATGCATTGTTTCTATTTTAAGATCTTTGATAAACTAATGTCTCCATGATCATTCAATGTTTCTTTCATCTACAATAATATAGCCTCTGATTCTTTCTAGTTCTTTAGCATATTCTTAATCTCTTGAACTTCCTCTTGGGTTTCTTGTCTCATGTTCATCTTCTCAACTTTAGCAATAATTCTAGGGCAATCCAAAACTTCATGTCCAATAGATTTACAACAAAATAAAATAGGACCTCTACCAGGGAATTCCTTAGTAAGATGTCTCGGCATTCTACATCTATAACAAAGAGTTAATCCTCTCTTTCTCTTAAATGATCCCCAATATTTTTTGTACTACGCACTAGGATCACAGTGATGGATCTGCAAAAACTTCTTTCTAGGATCTTGCATCCACTTGTCAGTCCAATTTTTTTGTCTATGCATAGGAATAACATATCTTTCACTATTTCTATCAGATCTATTCATATCATATCTTCTTTCTTCATGTTGTGCCCTAGTTTTCAGACTAGAACAAAATCTATCAAACATACCTAGATCCATTCTTTCGAAACAAAAATTTCCACTTATTTTACCTTTATCAGAGAATAAAGATTTAAGATCTTACCTCTTCTCTTTAGATCGGGCTTATTTCTTAGCACAAAGCTTCACAAGTCAAGTAGAGTAATGCACACTACAACAACAGATCTACACACATAGATTTCTCTATTCTTCAGTTCCCAACAATCACAATTTCAAGTTCTGGCAATGGAACCATTTGTTGGCATAGGGTCAGACATAGGGTTCAACGCTTCAAAAATGCACCAACAAAACCTTAACTACCATCACTTTCGACAACACTTGCGAAAAAGATGAAGTCTCACCCGAGGTAGAGGCAGGGGGGTTGTAGGACTCAAGTGTCTACAAACTAGCTGGGACACAGATCTGTGATCACAATGCTTAATAGAGAACTTAGTAGTTATCATTCATTAGTCTTTAATCCTTTATTCAAATCACAGGTAAAACCCTAATTACATAACAACGTAGTATTCAACAAGATCTAACACATCCAAACACTTAGCACATAGAAACAAATCAGATCTAGCATTCATTCGTATCACTAAGATTTAAAAATTCATCCAAAATAAAGAACTAAAAGAACAAATACACAACCACATGAACATCATAGCACAAAGCACCATAACACAGGATATACGTGGTTCACCCCCAGTTGGGGCTACCTCCACCAACTCTTCATCTTATTTATTATATTCTTTCAATCTTCTTACATGTACAAAGCCACAAAACCAACTCCGCATAGGACAAGATATCTGCGCTCACCTTGCTAGATCCTCCTTCCCTGAGCTTGGCACAACATAGATCCCTCTTACAATCACTTTCACTTAGCTCTGCAAGTTCTTAACACACAATATGCACAAAGACTCTAGATCTGCACTAACCCGATTCCACTAGGTCTAGTTTCCTTATTACATCGCCTAGATATCTATTTATACATTACAAAAGGGGACTAACCATGGGTAAACCCATGGGTCGACATCCCATACCCGTTACATAAACCTAAAACC